>BOPN01009245.1:12500-17500 GCA_017312705.2 Penaeus japonicus | reverse complement strand
ATATTTAGCCTATTGTACTACTAAAGGGCTTGCTATTTTTAGTCATGCATAGGTGAAGACGGGCAAACTTTGATCCACAGGAAACTAGCAAACGATTGTATTGAGTCTCGTGATTTATATTTGGCTATATAGATCCCAAATGTAGAAATAATTTTTTTTTGTGTGTGTGTGGGTTGAATCAAAGTAGATAGAGGTGATTATTTAATGGATTTCTGCGTCTATTTAGTGTATTTCTGCATCTGATTGCAAGACTATGTGTCCTTTAGGGGTTGATATGGCAATGCTCTATAATGTATACCTACTGGATGGAAAAATAAGACAGACTCAAAAAACTGTAACAGATGAAAGGAGAACATAACAATGAAACAACTTTCAGCAGATAATAATACTAAAATACAAATAATACCAAAGAGTGTGGATTATGCTGTATTCTATACTGTGTAAATATAACATGTCAGGTTGTGTTCACACTTTTCACCATAATTCATTCTCATTACTAGTCCCTAAAGGACATTATATTGCAATTGTCATACTCATATATGTCTTTTACACAGAAGTCATGCATGAGTCAGAAGATGACAAGTCATTTTTCTAGATTTCTTTTTCCATTTGTCTACAATACATGTTTTAATTGTACCCCTTTACAGTCCCATAGGCTCATGATATAGATCATTTTTGTACTTATGCATATGTGGGACACTAAGCAAAAGACAGAAAACATCTTGTG
Organism: Penaeus japonicus; assembly: GCA_017312705.2. Lineage (NCBI taxonomy): Eukaryota > Metazoa > Arthropoda > Malacostraca > Decapoda > Penaeidae > Penaeus > Penaeus japonicus. The sequence continues at coordinate 16,773 of BOPN01009245.1, read as the reverse complement.
TAAAAGCCATTTCATTTATCTATTACAGAACTTTGAGTCTTGCTTATTATTTGCCTTCTGTTCACACATAACTCTATGCTTTCAGTCTGTTAGCTGTTAAATCCAGTCTTTATGATTAATTAGGGTCTGCAAAAAATAAAATCTTATGTTAACAAAGTTATTTGACTGAAATTGAAAACAAATGTTAGTAATTATACAGTGTTGACAGTGATTTCAAGTCTGCGTTACAATCATTTCCAGACGTGACAGGAGTGTCGCGCTCAGGGAGGGTGAGGAAGAAATCGTCGAAGTTAGCTGACTTCGAGTCTCCGGACGAGATCGACACCAGGTTTAAGCGTAAAACTGACAGGCCACAAAAATCTCCACAAAAAGTAATGAAGCCTCAAGGAGGAGTTGATTCTGATATATATATATATATATATATATATATATATATATATATATATATATATATATATATATATATATATATATATATATATATATGTATGTATGTATAATCATATATTTATGTGTGTGTGTGTGTGTGTGTGTTGTTCACCTTTTGTATTTTGATAGCTTATTGTTAGTTAGTGTCATTGGATGTAGTAGTTTCTGTAGTTTGTGGTGGACCTATTCTTAACATTTATAGATTGAAATCATCCTTAGATGCCAGAATTATAGCTGCAACACAACTTGTAATTATTTTTTATTTTATTTTTATACCAATATTGATTACTGTTTACAGTTTAGAAAAAATAGAATAATCTCTTCCAAATAAAAGAAATGTACATCTTTTAACTATTAACCCATTGCGTACGGGTGTCATGACATACATGACGTAGGAGCTTTGGCCTGACGACGGGCGTCATGACGTACACGACGTTCGGGGATTTTGGATCCACATACATATTGCTGAAAATATAGAGACCATGATGATAGATTTTGTGTGATAAGAATAAAGTCCACCAAGTTTATGGGTGAGGGTGTATTTCTGTTATGGAAAGACCTGTATTGATTCATTAAAGGTGGATTTGCAAGCATGTGAAAATTGCAGTTAGATTTTAGACAGTATACAGTAAATGTTAGAGTTGTTTGTAAGATAATTTGTGTATTTTGCTTATCTGTTGTTTTTGTCACAGCTTTCTATATTGTGACTAACTTCTTTACTCCTTTCATAATATAATTGGTCTTTCAGGGTAGTGATGTATATGATGAGTCAGATGGTGAGATAGATGATGACTTGCTTGAAGTAAAGGATGGTAAGTTATAATTTGTGATAGTTTTTTAAGTCAAAAGATTTTGTCTCAAGTTGTATGAAATTGTGTGTTCATGTGCTTTATAGATATTGGTATACATTTGTGTTTATCTTTATGTGGATATAGAAGTATGGGATACTTGCCTCTGGGTTTATACTGTTGAAGAATGTGGTTAGATATTATTTATATAAACACTGTATGGTAGGGATAGAGATGTCCCCTATGTGTGAAAAATTTGTTAAAAAGTGTTGTCGCAATCTTTAGGGGTGCTTAGGTTCTCTAGTAGGGAGAGTGAATGTGTGTGTGAACGAGAGAGAGAGAGAGAGTGAGAGTGAGGGAGGGAGAGAGTGAGATATCTGACAAAGAGTTTATCTGCTTTCAGAAGCCTGTATCTGAAATATCCTTCCACTTCTAATCAGATGGGAAAAGTGTTGAGCAGATTCTCATAGTATTCTCATTGCCTTTAGTATAAGGCTGTGTTGAATTGAGTAGATAATTATCCTGAATAAGAAACATGTAAATGAGAGATCTCCTATGGACTGAATAGAGCATGATTGAAGATGAGCTATCCATTTTATTTGGGGTGAATTGATTAAAGTAGGTTGAATGATGTGTCTCATTATCTGTGTACATAGAAGTGTGTGCAGAGGATGTGGGTGCTTAATACAGATTTATGTTTTTGTCCACAATTCACAGAACCTTTAGAAGTTGATGATTGGGGAGATAATGATGATGGTGATGAGGACATCGCAGAGGGAGATGATAATGATGATGGGGATGAAGGGAATGACCCCTTGCATGTTGATGATGACTCAACAGATATGCCAAGGGAAACCTCTAATTATAGCCAGGTGAGTAGAGATGTCCAGTTGTCTTTTGTAAACCTTTTCAAATGCATCCATTTTCTTGTTTAGATCACAAAAGGGGAAAGGGAGTGGCATGTGCCATGTCTTGGCCTTTCTTGCTCTCTTTCATTCACTTGTATGATTATAGTCTTGGTTAACCATCCTCTTCTCATAATAAAAAGCAGTCTGATGGTTAAAAATAAGCAAAGATTTACATGCACTATGAACTTCTGTAAAAGGATTTTTACCTTAATGACAGTAAAATCTTGCCTGTCAACTTAAAATATTGACATGATCATGGTCTTATTGAATGTACATATGCTATTTTTTATCTAGGTAGATGATGCTAATTTTATTATGAGGCGTATTTATTCTTTAAAAATTATAAATAAAGTTTCAAGTAACTAACTTTTCAACCAAACTGTATCAAGCTTTGATGTGTTACAATAGATTGTCCTTGCTTTCAGGCAAATTAGTAACATTTATTTCTATGTATTTACTTTGGTTCATCGTAGCACATGCTGTTGATACCTAATGTTTGAATTATATTGATGCACAGATCTACACACAAAAATAAGAAGACTTTGACTTCATACCTTCTCTTTCTTATCAAGAACAATGATGGTCATTATTTGTTAGTATGTCTTTTTGATGTTATTGGTCCAATTGTTGCAAACCTCTAATGGAAAGAACATATCTATATTAGTACTTGTACTAACCCATTCACGCTGGGGAGATTTCGGCTTTGAATGGTCGCAATGCCGGGGTTTTCAAACATAAGCCTAATGCCTCGAGATTCTCGGGCGCACAAGCTGCAAACCTGGGCTGCCCGCTCGCTAACCCCGAGCGCCGGCCTTGCCCAGATATCTCATCACTGGCATCTGACGCAAAAACCACGAAACGTGTCAGCATGTCATCCAGCGCGAATGGGCTAAGAGAACCTGATGTATTTACTTGAAGGGCTTTATATATATGATATGATATTCAGAATTGTGCAATGTGTTCATGGTAGCTGAATAGTGCTTTTAATGTTGATATTAATGTTAATAGCTTTGCTATTATATTTTTAAGGAAAATAAGTTTACCATAACTATTTGTAAAGGATAAGATTTTTGTCCAGATAAATCTTTTCATTGTGATGAGCATCTAGGTATCTCAAATAGATATATATAATGAAAGTAATTGAAATCAGTTAAACACTTATACAGAGTGTAGGGCTCATCATGGCATGCATCTTGACTAAACTTTGAGTTAGAGTTAAATTTGAAGGAATATTAAGGCTTTATTATGACAACACTTTAATTTGAAGTTTATCTCTATGTACACCAGTGCTGTGGAAAAATGATTCTCATTTTGATTTCTATACAAAATATGAAGATTAAGTGAACTATTCTTCACAGGCCCAGTCTCTGTATCTGTCTGAGAAACAAGGGAAGAAGAACATCATGCTGAAAGATGGGCAGGTCGTTCAGAGGAAGAAAGCGCAACGCAAAGATAAAGGAGTAAGTTCCGTGTTTTTCCAGGTTCTGAGAATTTTAAGGACTGATTTGGAATAGAATGCTCGTGATGTATCTTTGATTTGTAGAAAAGAAATAATTTTTATATCTTTGGGTTTCAGGTTTAAGATTTTTTTTTTTTTCTTTTTTTTTTGATAAGGATGGATTTCGTTTAGAATAGGTAAATATCTTTGAGTTGTGTCAAAGATGAGCTTGGGAAGGAACTTTAAGTGAATTAATGGAGAGTGTTTAGATATGTTCTGTTTGTGTATTACTATGTGGCTATTGTTGTTAATATTGTTTTTCTGATATGAAAGTAGGCAAGTGTCATTTTATCATGGATAAGAATTAATGGTTATCTTTGATTTAACCTTAAATGTTCAAAATTGGCAATATGTTTTCATTATTTTGTTGCATGGAGATTTTCTTCAAGTATCATCTTTTGAAATATGTTAACAGTTGTTGTTGTTTTTTTTCATTGATTTATCATGGCTGTTGTATATCTATTCATTTATTCTTATTCTTATTTCATTACTTTTGTTTTGAGATCTTTAACGCTTTATTTTTTCTGTTATTTTCAGAAATCACGATTCACTGCCTATATGTTGTGGGCAAGAGAAATCAGACCTGGCATTATACAAGCAAACCCCAACATGGGTAAGTAAAGTTTAAGATAGTGTATGTGTATGTTGGT
>BOPN01009245.1:0-7500 GCA_017312705.2 Penaeus japonicus | reverse complement strand
GTCTGTCATGTTCTAATGCCTATAATAATTGCAAAATATAAGGGAATCATATCACTTTCGTAACTTTTTTTTTTACTATTTCTAACAACTATGTCATAGAAGAAAAATGTCTTACAATTATCCAATTCCATATACTATTTTTATCGTCCTATGTGCCTGTGGCTGTCTGAGAATTTACCAGAGTTTGTGTGGACATTATTTTTGTTGTTTTTTGGGGAAATTTACATTTCTTCATTATGTTAATCTTCTAAAACAAGAGATATGTAAAAAGGAAACAAAAACCTTACCTTAAATGTTGGCTTATGTACAAGCCAATTTGTATTAGATGGTCTTCACTCCAGTTACCAATGGGCTGATGAGTGCTATAACCACTGGTAAATTTGCAATTGTAACTGATGGTAAGTTGTTTGTGAATACCATCATGATCTGTTTACAATTGTAACAAGTTACCACCGATTTTGCCATGGTAAATGTGTTAGTGAATCTGGCCCAGATGATTACTAGGAGAAATGAATGATTTATACATTTTTACTTATTCATATTTAGAGCAATCTGACATTGCAGAGAAAATGTAGAAAAATTATAAATAAAAAAGTTCAAGGTAATCTTGATCCCCCCAAAATATATATTCATATATAAGATAAAAAGTGAATTAGTCAAGAAGTTATATTGTACCCTTATCAATTGACCTACAGATTGTGCCTGCAGTTATTGACAGGCTCAACAAAAGTTAATAGTTTTAATATGGACAACCTTAATGGTATCATTTAGTCATGCGAGTGGATATTGTTTGCTGTGTATTTTGAATACATTTTTTTTTTTACTTTTTTGTGCTTCAATGTTTTGTCTCATGTGCAACATTATATATAAATCAAGATTTGATTGGATTTATGATAATTGTGTTCATTTTTAAACTTTTTTTATAAGAATGATTGTTTGAAAAGGGAAGAACATTTATTATAAGCAGGGCATTTGCTTTTAGACTTGGTAGAATCTATATGAAAACTTATAAAACTGCGCTATTTTTTTGTGTTTCAGATTTTTCTGCTGTGAATAAAAGGCTGGGAGAATTGTGGGCCTTAGTACCAACAACCCAGAAATACGTAAGCATCAACAGGATATTTTTTATGATGAAGATTGCACATGGTAGAAATAAAACATAACACAATTAACTATTTTGGTCTATGAAATGCTATACATATTCATGAGAACTCTGTCAACAGAACTGGAAGCGCCGAGCAAAACGTCTGGCTGCCAAAGGTAATCAGAAGGGTTCCATGATTAGTACAGGCAAGGCTGCCAAGCAGTCTCAGAACACAGCCCGCAGCAACCTTATCAACAAAGGTGGTGTGAAGCCCCAGCAAGTTGTGCGCACATCAGCAAAGCAGTCAGATGTTGGACCACAAACAACAGGCCCATCGCAGAAGGCACACACGACGCCAAAGTGAGTAAGAGGTGATAGGGCAAAGTTGTAGTTACAAATCTCTTTGATAATGTATTGTTTGGACATATTAACCCACTCACGACGGGGGCATTCCAGCCTTGCATGTCACAATGCCGGGGCTTTCGAACGCTAAGGCCTAAATCAATTAAATGGCTGGCACCATATTGTGCCGCCCGGCCACCGGGCTTTTGAATGAGCGGTACAGTAGTGTACCACCCGTCCAGAGAGGGTTAAAGGGGGTAATGTATTAGGATGAATATTTTGCATCTACTAATGATATAACAAAATCTTTTTACTCTCTTATATGTAGTTATGTCACAGACTTGTCTTTCAAATGATTTCATATTATATATCTCACTGTTATCTGTCACTTAGAAGCAATAGCGAGAGCTGAGATAAAATTCTCATTTCTTATCAAACTTACTCTTGAGTAACATGTGATAAAATTGATCAAGAAAATGTATTTTATCTGAAAACTAGATTTGAGGATATCTGCTCCTAAAGTGCTACCTTTACATACAAATGATTTGATGTTTAACCCATCCCCGACGGGGGAATTCTAGCCTTGAATGTGATTAAACAATAATTTTTTTTTGTATTTTTACTTTGATAGTGTAGGGAAATGAAAATGAAAGGTAGAGCTGAAATATTTAATGTTTTGTTAACTATACCTGTCTTATATGATAATGATGATGATCGTATATATAATTTTTAAAAATTTATATTTACATTTGATTACCAAACCTTATTTGTTTATATCTATTCATTTACTTTATAATTGTAAATAGCAGTGATTTATAGGTAATAATTTTTTTCTTTATTTGCATTTTGATACTATATATATATATATATATATATATATATATATATATATATATATATATATATATATATATATATATATATATATATATATATATATATATATATGTACATATTTATATATATATATATATATATATATATATATATATATATATATATATATATATATATATATATATATATATATATGTATGTATAATATATGCAAAGTATTATGATTGTTGAGAATGATAAATATGCATTATAATACTAGATTTTTAAGATATATACATTAACAACAATATCTGAGAAGTTAAAAATGTTCTTATTTGTTTAGTAATCCAGAAAATTTATGACATACATGTGAACAGCTATTTCTTAGGGTTTAAATTTCTCTTTATTTGCATCACGTTGTCGACTCTCCAGAACAAGTCGATCTGTTGTAACCTCTATCAGCGACCACAGTCCTCCTAGCGCCTACAAAGTGACTGGAAGTTCGCCGATTGATGTTGCTGCACACATCAAACTCTTGGGTGAATCACTGAACAATATCGGACAGAAGCTGAAGGAACACGAGGTATTGACCTGTGGGAGGGCACACAGTGTTTATTGGTGATTTTGAATTGATAATCTATTAGGGATTAAGGTTGATTTAGTTTTAGTTTTATTTATTTTGATTTTAGATAGAGTTGTTCCCTTAACCAGAGCTGAGCTAATCTGACTTATTGAAAGATGTAGGCTTGGCAGTTTCAAGAATGACTTTATGATGTGAGATGGTTTTGATGAACGTGAAGAACATGTTTGGGAACTTCATAAATTTCCCAGAAGTTCTCAATTTGTTGCTAGTATTTTCAATCTATTTTAAATACCCTTGGTCCTTGATAGCAGGCAGCAGAAAATATTATCCTGAGATATTTGTCTATTAGAAGGGAAAGTTTTCAAGGTTTATTGTAAGAGAATATGATTGCAGTGCTTTTGATATATTACAAACAAGAGAATGGTTCAATTAAAACATCATTTAGACTGTCTAAAGTTTACAGTGATATCTTCAAATTAGGATAAAAAAAAAAAAAAAAAAAAAAAAAATTCTAATGAGTTTCCTTCTCCATATTTCAGGGTCAGATTGCTGTGTCCGGGAGTTTGTCTGTGCTGCTGGACTCGATGCTGTGTGTCCTTGGACCACTAACATGCTTAACAGCTCAAGTAGAGGAGATACATTAGACTGTGCCAAGACTCACTGATGAATATCCTTGATAACATTGCATATATAATACCTGGCATTGTTGTGGGGTTCTTTGTCATTTCTGATTGCATTTTCTGTTGAAGTGTATTACAACAAGATGTTATACCAGAGTAAAAATAAAAAGTTATTTAATATTTTGTTTTGTTTCTCTATTATTTTACTAATAGGTGATTAGAGATTTATATGTGGGAAAGAGGTTAATGAGGCAAGAACAGGGGATTAATATATGTTCTGATATGAGTATCAGAAACGACTGGATTTGTTCCTACACATCAGAGGAGAGCAATAATAGTACAGAGGGATCTGTATCTAAGCTATTCTCCTTGTACAACTAACCATGATCATTGACTTATTGTTCTCAAGCTGGATTTTCTTCTGGTTCTGTAACACATTCAGATAATCATTCCTTGTCTTTGAAACACACACTGTCTGCTGTCAGTCTTTTGTTTGGCTTTTTTTGTACTTTTTGTATTGTTGTGATAGTTTTAGTATTACAATCTTTCATGAAACACAGCTAAAGCCAGAGAAACATTTCTACATATCCTTCATGCATTCTTGACTGATTTATCATTCATTTTCTACCTTGGGGTTATCATTATAGTATACTTAAGACAACTTCACCTCTGAGAATTTAAATTGCCAGGTGACATGTATTCAAGATAATATGAATTTCATGATAAGTTAGCAGATTCTCATAATTTGAATTACATTCAAAGATACATAACTTACCACACAGAGGAAAGACAATAAATTGGGTTTTGTATATACTCTTTATGATAAACATTTTCTGTATCATTATAAGGTCTTGCAAATGCACCAGTTTTGATTGGAAATAGTGTGAACAAAAGCTGATAAATTAAAGATGGAAAGAAAAAAACAGAAAATATTAGAATAGAAATGAATAAAATATTAAATCCAACACCATACCCCTCCCAACCCATCTGTTCAATCATACTTCAGCATACCCATTCCTCATTTTTCACAATCCCCTACTAATTCTTTTGATCTTAAACCTAACGCCTCATCTTTTCCTTCCCACTGTTTTCCCTTTCCAAAAACATCTTAGGACACTGAAGTAAGTACACCCTGACACTCGATATACAAGACTCGTCTACGTTTTCTACTGTTCCCTTATTCCTTGTGTAGCTGATGTCAAAAGCTTTGAATGAAACTACACACTTATTACTCTAATGATACTTTTCTTTTGCTAATATCCGACTTGACTAGCAATTTTTTTTGTTCTCATCTACCATCAGTGCTTATGAGTCATACAATGGTTTTCCTTTGAGATATGCAGCACTTTGCACTGGGACACGTTGAAGATCTTGGGCAAAGCGTATCAGTGTTATCACTCTTTCTCCATTCACTTTATATAAAAGGTCTCTATCCAAAGCTGTCAAACAATTGCCATAGGTCATATATATGTACACACACACACACATACACACACACACACACACACACACATATATATATATATATGTATAATATATGCAAAGTATTATGATTGTTGAGAATGATGAATATGCATTATGATACTAGATTTTTAAGATATATACATTAACAACAATATTTGAGAATTTAAAATGTTCTTATTTGTCTAGTAATCCAGAAAATTTATGACATACATGTGAACAGCTATTTCTTAGGGTTTTAATTTCTCTTTATTTGCATCACGATGTCGACTCTCCAGAACAAGTCGATCTGTTGTAACCTCTATCAGCGACCACAGTCCTCCTAGCGCCTACAAAGTGACTGGAAGTTCGCCGATTGATGTTGCTGCACACATCAAACTCTTGGGCGAATCACTGAACAATATCGGACAGAAGCTGAAGGAACACGAGGTATTGACCTGTGGGAGGGCACACAGTGTTTATTGCTGATTTTGAATTGATAATCTATTAGGGATTAAGGTTGATTTAGTTTTAGTTTTATTTATTTTGATTTTTGATGTGAAGTTTATTTCCATAACCCAGGCCGAGCTAATCTGACTTATTGAAAGATGTGAAGCAGCAGTTTCAGAATGACTTTATGATGTGAGATGGTTTTGATGAACTGACAGAAAGACATAATTTGGGGAACTTCTTAAATTTCCCAGAAGTTCTCAATTTGTTACTAGTATTTTCAATCTATTTTAAATACCCTTGGTCCTTGATAGCAGGCAGCAGAAAATATTATCCTAAGATATTTGTCTATTAGAAGGGAAAGTTTTCAAGGTTTATTGTAAGAGAATATGATTGCAGTGCTTTTGATATATTACAAACAAGAGAATGGTTCAATTAAAGCATCATTTAGACTGTCTGAAGTTTATTGTATTAAACTCTTCAAATTAGGACTTAAAAAAAAAAGAAAAAAAAAAAAATTCTAATGAGTATCCTTCTCCATATTTCAGGGTCAGATTGCTGTGTCCGGGAGTTTGTCTGTGCTGCTGGACTCGATGCTGTGTGTCCTTGGACCACTAACATGCTTAACAGCTCAAGTAGAGGAGATACGTGGAGCTGTACCAGAACCTACTTTGATGAATATCCTTGATAACATTGCATATATAATGCCTGGCATTGTGTGAGGTTCCTTTGTCATTTCTGATTGCATTTTCTGTTGAGGTGTAAACACAACAAGATGTTATACCAGAGTAAAAGTAAAGTTATTTAATATTTTGTTTTGTTTCTCTATTGTGCCTTTAATGGTGATTAGAGATTGTATGTGGGAAGAGGTTAATGAGGCAAGAACAGGGGATTAATATATGTTCTGATATGAGTATCAGAAACGACTGGATTTGTTCCTACACATCAGAGGAGAGCAATAATAGTACAGAGGGATCTGTATCAGCTATTCTCACTTGTACAACTAACCATAGTCAATTGACTTATTTGCATATGTTCTCAAGCTGGATTTTCTTCTGGTTCTGTAACACATTCAGATAATCATTCACTTGTCTTTGAAACACACACTGTCTCACTGTCAGATCTTTTGTTTGGCTTTTTTTGTAATTTTTGTATTGTTATGATAGTTTTAGTATTACAATCTTTTATGAAACACAGCTAAAGCCAGAGAAACATTTCTACATATCACACACTTCCTTTACATTCTTGACTGATTTATCATTCATTTTCTACCTTGGGGTTATCATTATAGTATACTTAAGACAACTTCACCTCTGAGAATTTAAATTGCCAGGTGACATGTATTCAAGATAATATGAATTTCATGATAAGTTAGCAGATTCTCATAATTTGAATTACATTCAAAGATACATAACTTACCACACAAGAGGGAAAGACAATAAATTGGATTTTCCTTTATACTCTTATGATAAAACATTTTCTGTATCATTATAAGGTCTTGCAAATGCACCAGTTTTGATTGGAAATAGTGTGAACAAAAGCTGATAAATTAAAGATGGAAAGAAAAAAACAAAAAATATTAGAATAGAACTGAATAAAATATTAAATCCAACAACATACCCCTCCCAACCCATCTGTTCAATCATACTTCAGCATACCCATTCCTCATTTTTCACAATCCCCTACTAATTCTTTTGATCTTAAACCTAACGTCTCATCTTTTCCTTCCCACTGTTTTCCCTTTCCAAAAACCTCTTAGGACACTGAAGTAAGTACACCCTGACACTCAATATACAAGACTCGTCTACGTTTTCTACTGTTCCCTTATTCCTTGTGTAGCTGATGTCAAAAGCTTTGAATGAAACTACACACCTATTACTCTAATGATACTTTTCTTTTGTTTAATATCCGACTTGACTAGCAATTTTTTTTTTCTCATCTACCATCAGTGCTTATGAGTCATACAATGGTTTTCCTTTGAGATATGCAGCACTTTGCACTGGGACACGTTGAAGATCTTGGGCAAAGAGTATCAGTGTTATCACTCTTTCTCCATTCACTTTACATTAAAGGTCTCTATCCAAAGCTGTCAAACAATTGCCATAGGTCATATATATGTACACACACACACACACACACACACACACACACACACTCACGCACGC
>BOPN01009244.1:30000-32500 GCA_017312705.2 Penaeus japonicus | reverse complement strand
TATATATATATATATATATATATATATATATATATATATATATATATATATACATATAAATATATATATATATATATATAAATATATATATATATATATATATATATATATATATATATATATATATATATATATATGTGTGTGTGTTTGTGTGTGTGTGTGTGTATCATCATCATCATCATCATCAGCCTGTATCATTCCACTGCAGAACGTAGGCCTTTCTCAATCTTTTCCAGTCATTCCGGTCTTGTGTCCTCTGATTCCAGTTTACTCCTGCGAAATTTGCGATTTCATCACGTCATCTTGCCATTGGTCTTGCCCTTGGTCTTTTTGTGTCGTGTATTTCCCACTCTGTGGTTTTCTATGTTCGCCCGTTGTCCTGTCTCCGATATATATATCCAGCCCACTGCCACTTTTTCTTTTTAATGCTCCTAAGTATATCCCTTACCTTTGTTTGTTACCTGATCCATGTAGCTCTTTTCCTGTCTCTGAAGCTAACTCCTAGCATAAGCCTTCCCATTCCTCTTTGAGCACTTACTAATTTCCTCTCTAGTACTTTAGCCGTAATCCATGTTTCTGACCCATATGTTATGATGGAGAACACATTGGTCAGAAACCTTTCTTTTTGGACAGGGTGTTTTTGCCTGGATGAGTTGCCCTATGTATACATACTTATCTACTGCTTCTGGTACCTCGCCCTGTATTTGTATTTTCTCAACTGGGGTTAGACTGTTGAACATGAATTTTGTCTTTTTCATGTTTATTTTAAGGCCAAACTTCAGACTTTCCCTATGCAAATCGCTTAGCAATTGTGTTACATATGCTGACTCACCGGAAAGTACAATGTAATCTGCAAATCTTAGATTGCTTAAGTGTTCATCCCACATTTTAATCCCTTTCTCCTTCCAATCTAACTTCTTGAATACTTCCTCTAAGCAAGCTGTAAACAGAGTCGGCGAGATGGTGTCGCCCTGCCTAACACCTTTGTTATTGGTATTTTATCGTTTTCTGCGTACATTTTGATGATCGCTGTACCATCACTATATGTGTCCTATAATAATCTACAATACATTTCCTCTACCCCTTATTTACGAATTGCATCTAGTACTGATGCTATCTATACCGAGTCGAATTGTTTTTCGTAATCTACGACTGCCACACTCAAAGGCTTCCTACATTTGTTTGTTTTCTCTCTTATTTGGGTCAGTGTGTGGATATGGTGTGTAGTTACGAATCCGCTGCAGAAGCCTGCCTGATCCCTGGATTGTTTTGAATCTAATGTATCGGTGATGCAGGCTGTGATGATTTTTGTGAACAGTTTATAGATTACTAAAAGGAGGCTTATAAGTCGGTCATTCTTTAGGTCTTTTGTGTCCCATCTTCTGGAGTTTTTCCTCTTTTCATTTTTACTTCTTCTGCCGTAATGTTTGGAACGTCTCCAATTGTTGTGTTTGTCTTCGTTCGTGGTTGATCATTTGAGAGGCATAAGTCGCAATAGAAATCTTCTACGACTTTGATAATTTCTTATTAATTATCTGTCACCTCTCCATTGGGTTTCTTTACAGCATACAATTGTCTTTGTTTTCCCTATTCCGAGCCATCCTCTTTGTTGACTTAAGGCTGGTGCCCGAAAGCAGAGCTTTAATCATTTTTCGTATGTTAAATTTGCGCACATCTTTCTTCTACTTGTTTATCGTTCTATTTTGTCTCTGATTGGTGTTTTTTCATGTCCCTATGCTGTTTTGTTATGCCTTTTTATCTCTAGGGAAAGCTTACTGATTTTTTTTTTCTTCTTTACCGCTTATTTCAAGTGCAGCTTCCTGTAATATAATGTTGCCCTATTCTTAACGTTAATTAGAATAACGAGAGGCTTCTGTATGAGCTTATTTTGTTCCCATATTCACTGCAATTTAACTCGATTTCTGACCAGTCTATGGTCGCTACCGACATTTGCCCTATTGATAACGCTTACGTCTTGCACAATGTCGCCCCTGTTGGTGATTATGAAGTCAATTTCGTTTTTAATACCGGATGGTGATTATCATGTCTCTTTTCGAAGAATATATTCATAATTTTAAGTGATCGAGCTTCGGTGAATTCTATTAGCGTTTGCCCTCTGTCATATCTGGTGCCTATTCCATGTTCCCCAACTGAGGTTTCCCCATCTTCCCTTTCTCCTACCTTGGCATTCAAATCCCTCATAATCACGATAAAATAGGTTTTTGCTCTATCGGTAACCGCTTGCATATCTACATAGAAGCTCTCTATCTCCTCATCACTATGACTGCAGGTAGGAGCGTATGTAACCTGGATAATTTTTAGGTTATATCTGTCGTTTGGTTTCGGTATTACAGAAACTACTCTTTCGCTCACACTGTAGAATTCCCTAATATTCTTTTCGAGGCTCTTGTGAATTAAGAAACGTACTCCTAATCCTTGTTTGCTAACCAAAGCTTTACCTCTCCAATATAGTAAGAGTCCATCATTTAGTAATTTCTGC
>BOPN01009243.1:32652-34814 GCA_017312705.2 Penaeus japonicus | reverse complement strand
GGGGAGGCAGGGGGGAGGAGGAGGAGGAGGAGGAGAGGGGGGTGAGGAGGGAGGAGGAGGGAGGAGGGATGGCAGGGGGAAGGACGAAGAGGAGAGGGGAGGAGGAGGAGGAGGAGGGAGGAGGGGAGGCAGGGGGAGGAGGAAGAGGAGGAGGGAGGAGGAGAGAGGAGGCGGAGGCAGGGGTGAGGGGAAGGGAGGAAGGGAGGCAGGGGGAAGGACGAAGAGGAGGAGGGAGCAGGGAGAAGAGGAGTGAAATGAAGGTGGGGTAGGGGAAGGAGGAGAAGGGGGACAGGGAAAGGAGGAGAAGGTAGGGCGGGAAGAGAGGGAGAATGAGGGAAGTAGAAGGGGACGAGGTGAAGAGTGGCGGAGAGGAGGGATGGGCGATGGGGGTAGGAGAGAGGGAGGAGAAAAGGGGGTAAAGGATGTAGAGGGAAATGTTGACGACTGAGTGAATGAAGGATCTAATGAGCTTTACCATGTCATATCCTGTGTTTATGGTATGCAATTGTGTATGTGTGTGTATGTGTGCGGGGGTGTTAGCCTCTCTTCTATCTTTTATTCTCTTCCATTTCATTCCTCTCTTCTATCTCTCTTCTATTCTCTTCCATTTCATTCCTCTCTTCTATCTCTCTTCTATTCTCTTCCATTTCATTCCTCTCTTCTATCTCTCTTCTATTCTCTTCCATTTCATTCCTCTCTTCTATCTCTCTTCTATTCTCTTCCATTTCATTCCTCTCTTCTATCTCTCTTCTATTCTCTTCCATTTCATTCCTCTCTTCTATCTCTCTTCTATTCTCTTCCATTTCGTTCCTCTCTTCTATCTCTCTTCTATTATCTTCCATTTCATTCCTCTCTTCTATCTCTCTTCTATTCTCTTCCATTTCATTCCTCTTGTCTTCTTATCACCTCCACCCCAAATCTGCTTTCTCCTCTTCACTTTCAGTCTTCATCATAATTAGTCTCCCCATCGCCTCTTCCGTCACCTTTGCTTCAATAGGAAGTTAGTTCCCGCTTCCGCTGAAGAACAGATTTTCCTTAAACACGTGACCCGTTCCTGAGCGTCCCGGCGCGTCCTCTGGGAGGCCAGGTTCCGAAACGGGTAAAGCGGTCGTCAGTTTGAGCAGCGAATGGCGACCCTGACATTTGCACTTCCTTGGCTCGACTTTGGCAGCTACTCTTGTCAGTTTTGTGGAGCTCGCGCTTATGTTTTTTTTTTTTTTTTTTTCTTCTTTCTTTCTCTCTTTGGCGTTATCTTTTCCTCTCCCTCTCTCCCTCTTACTCTCCTTCTGAATATCTCCTTCCCTCTCTCAGTCCCCCTCCCACCCATCCTCCTTCTCTGACTGTCTCCTTCCCTCTCTCCCTCTTTTCCTCTCTTTCCCTTTCTCCCTCTCCCCGTCGATCCCTCTTTCCCTTCTCTCATTATCTCTCTCTCTCTCTCTCTCCCTCTCTCCATCTCTCCCTCTCGCCCCCCTTTTATCTTCGCTCCCTCTCCCCTTCCTCCTCTCTCTCCTCCCTCCCCCCCCTCTCTCCCTCCTCCCTCCCTCTCTCTCCCTCTCTCTCTCCCTCTCCTCCTCCCTCCCTCTCTCTCTCTCCCTCTCCCTCTCTCTCCCCTCCCCTCTCTCTCTCTCCCCTCCCTCCCTCCCCCTCCCTCCCTCCCCTCCCCTCCCTTCCTCTCATCCTCTCTCGTTAATGTTCTTTCTCTCTATCTGTCCCATATTCCAGCAGCTCCTTTGAAGACCATAAGCACCCCACTTTCATTCAGTTATCCCGCGCGCTTCTTTCAACCTCTCCATTCAGAGGGTCGATGAAAACAGCAGTTCGTCAGCAGAGAGAGCGAGACGAGACCTGTTCCTGGGACGTCGTTCTCCGCGGTGGTTACGTCTTGACGAGGTTACTATGCATGCAGGTAACACTCGAAGAGGGAACCCGGTAGGATCAGACAGACAGGCAGGCAGGCAGGCAGGCAGGCAGGCAGGCAGACAGGCAGGCAGACAGACAGACGGACAGAGAGAAAGAAAGAAAGACAATTAAATTAATTATATGTATGCATGTCAACAAAGATATGGAATGAAGTAAAAAGGACAGACAGACAGACGGACAGAGAGAAAGAAAGAAAGATAGAATTAAATGAATTATATGTATGCATGTCAACAAAGATATGG
>BOPN01009243.1:22652-25152 GCA_017312705.2 Penaeus japonicus | reverse complement strand
TTCTCGTTTCTCTCTCTCCCTCTCTCTCTCCCTCTCCCTCTCCCTCTCCCTCTCTCAGTTCCTCCCAGAGACAGTTCCTTTCCTCCTTCCCAGCCGCCTTGCTCTTTCTCCTCCTCCTTTGCCTCCCTGTTTTCCTCCTTCGTCCTGACGTCATGAGGGGCTTCTGTGTCCAGGATTTGCAACATCATCGCGGCGGGCACGAGGGGGGCCAGGGGGTGGGGAGGGGAGGGGTGGTTCTTGCAGGCTCGATGACTGTGTTTGTTCGAAGCAAGTGAAAGACGTCGGGTGAGACTTGGTCGTGGCGCAGGTCGTCTCGGCTCTTTTGCGTGCGTCCGTGCGTGCATGTGCGGCGAGGTGGGCCCGCGATTGAACATAGAGAGTACAGCAAGTGCGCGCACAATCAAGTAAGACATGTATAAATATCCGTACTCGTCAGCATGTACATTTACTTGCATATGCACTCATATAGACACACAAAAGCACACTCTTGCACACAGACTATAGCCACACACACACACACACACTCTCTCTCTCTCTCTCTCTCACACACACACACACACACACACACACACACACACACACACACACACACACACACACACACACACACACACACACACACACACACGTACATACAAAGCAAAGCAAAAACAATCTGGAAGATATAACCTTGGCATGACTTTCTTATGAGCATCTCTGTGCATACTTCTGAGTAGAGATCTGTGCATGTGTTCACGTGTAAATTTCATGTTATTTATAAACATAAGTGTGTTTGTGATTGTATGTCTGTATGTGAGAGAGAGGGAGAGAAAGGAGAGGAGAAAGAGAGAGAGAGAGAGGGGGGGGAAGGGTGAGGAGAGAGAGTGGAGAGGAGAAAGAGAAAGAGGAGAGGAAAGAGAGATAGAGAGAGAGGAAGGGTGAGGAGAGAGAGTGGAGAGGAGAAAGAGAAAGAGGGGAGGAAAGAGAGAGAGAGAGAGAGGAAGGGTGAGGTGAGAGAGAGAGAAAAGAGAGGAGAGGAGAAAGAGGAGAGGAAAGAGAGAGAGAGAGAGAGGGACAGAGACAGAGAGAAACAAAGAGAGAGGGAGAGCGCCCATTTCTGCATGTGTATACATCCCTCCACCTGTATTGGCAGGAACGCGGTTTCCTCGCCTTCGCTTCCCAGTGCCTCTCGCAGCGCCGCCGAGGCCTCCAAGGAAGAAGGTTCTGGAGGCCAGGAGTTCGGATTCGGAATTCTTACTTCGGTTTCGCATGCTTCAACCTTTCTTGCATCCATCTCTCTTACTCCAGCTTCGCGTGTCCATTTCTTGTTTGTCTCTCTTGCTTCCCGTTCTTCGGCGTTTGCACTGTGCCCTTCTCTTAGGCCGATCGAAGGAAGAGTGGGAAAGAGACAATATGGATATTAGCTTATGTAAATGCGACAAAGCGCAAGCTCTTTTCCGGAACCGGTTTTCAATGAGAAGTCGACGTTTGTCCAGCGAGTGCCCAGAAGGTTGCGCCTCAGACACAGCAAAACGGTGCAGTTCTCGCCTTCCTGAGGCCGCCGTCCGCAGGGCGAGGGCGGTGCACGACTGCACGTGCGTGCGTGAGTAGGGGGCGGACAGTTTTGCTTGAGGGAAATAGCAAGAGAAAGAGAGAGAGAGAGAGAGAGAGAGAGAGAGAGAGAGAGAGAGAGAGAGAGAGAGAGAGAGAGAGTGTGTGTGTGTGTGTGTGTGTGTGTGTGTGTGTGTGTGTGTGTGTGTGTGTGTGTGTGTGTGAATGCCTGCATGTGGGAGTGTGCAGATGTGTGTGCGCGTACGAATTCCTCTCGGAGAGTCCTGCACAAACTTCAAAAAAGCAATTAATGCAAATGAATCATTTGCTAGAATATCAATAAGGTACCACCTTGATGGACTGTGTCCACGTGGTAAGACAACAAGAGTGAAGAAGAAGGACCAAGAGAGGGAAGGAGGACAGACAGACAGACAGACAGACAGACAGACAGACAGACAGACAGACAGACAGACAGACATACAGACAGACAGAGAACAAGACAGTCATACAGACATACAGAGAATAAACGAACGAATGCAAAGGGCATCATGTCCAGACAAGAGAGAAGCCAAGCGATGAAAAGGGAATGCAAGAGAAGGAGTGTGAGAGACAATCCAGTCGTCATTGAGTATGCCACATCCCCACATCTCCCTCCCCTCCCTCCTTTCCCTTGCCTCCCCTATCCTCCATTTCTCTCCCTCCCCTTTCCTCCATTTCCCTTGCCTCCCCTTTCCTCCATTTCTCTCCCTCCCCTTTCCTCCATTTCTCTCCCTCCCCTATCCTCCATTTCTCTCCCTCCCCTCCCTCCTTTCCCTTGCCTCCCCTATCCGCCATTTCTCTCCCTCCCCTCTCCCCCACCCCTCCCCTCCCCCCCTCCTGCCCATGCCAATCTGCCGGATTTCCTCTCATCCGCGCCAGCCCCGTTACTGATGCTGCCTTACTATGATCTCTCAGGGCGACCTCTCGCTAC
>BOPN01009243.1:0-17500 GCA_017312705.2 Penaeus japonicus | reverse complement strand
GCACTCCTTTTCCCCCTAAACCCCCCTAACCCACCCCAACCCACCCCTACCAAACGCCCTCGAAAGTTCTCAGGACGCCAACATACGCAGTCCTTTGTAATGTACGCAGCCCGTGTCCCTTTTTTTTCTCTCTCGATAGCTGTCACTCGAAGGGCTTGCTTGCGGGTGTCGTGTCGAGAAGAGAAGAGAAGAGAAGAGAAGAGAAGAGAAGAGAAGAGAAGAGAAGAGAAGAGAAGAGAAGAGAAGAGAAGAGAAGAGAAGAGAAGAGAAGAGAAGAGAAGAGAAGAGAAGAGAAGAGAAGAGAAGAGAAGAGAAGAGAAGAGAAGAGAAGAGAAGAGAAGAGAAGAGAAGAGAAGAGAAGAGAAGAGAAGAGAAGAGAAGAGAAGAGAAGAGAAGAGAAGAGAAGAGAAGAGAAGAGAAGAGAAGAGAAGAGAAGAGAAGAGAAGAGAAGAGAAGAGAAGAGAAGAGAAGAGAAGAGAAGAGAAGAGAAGAGAAGAGAAGAGAAGAGAAGAGAAGAGAAGAGAAGAGAAGAGAAGAGAAGAGAAGAGAAGAGAAGAGAAGAGAAGAGAAGAGAAGAGAAGAGAAGAGAAGAGAAGAGAAGAGAAGAGAAGAGAAGAGAAGAGAAGAGAAGAGAAGAGAAGAGAAGAGAAAGAGAAAGAGAAAGATAATCAAGATAATCTTAAAAATTTTAGTTCTTAAAGTGAAGTTCTTGCTTGCTGTCGATAACTGAAATTATACTCGACCTCATATCCGTTTTCATTGGTTCAACTAAAATATATAGGGTGTGCAATTGGCCATAGGTTTTCGTGCAGAGGGACGGTTGCACATTTCTCCTTTCCACAGACGCACCGAGGGTTGTGGGCTGCCGAATACTACCCCCCTCCCCCCTGTGTTCTTTGTCGGCTTATTATTTTTTTTACCCCTAGTTAAGCAAATAGGCTTCTTATACCTGCCAAAAAAATATAATACAAAAAATAAATAAATAAACAGCATAAGCCTGTTTATTTTCCATGTTAAAGGTCATTTATTTATTATTATTTTGTTAAATTATTTCGTTATCCATTTATTCATTAATTTACTTATTTGTTTCTTTACTGTTTCATTTCTTACTTTTGAACACGAAGGTAAACAATCTTATGTGTCCCTTTTGATGCACACGCATTTTATTAGAAGCGCAGTTGGAAGGGCCAGATGATTGATGGATAGATAAACATAGATAGATAGATATATAAATAGATAGATAGAGTGAGAGATAGAGGTAGAGATAGATAGAGATAGATAGAGATGTGTGTATAGGTGTGTATGTATATATATATATATAGATAGATAGATAGATAGATAGATATAGATAGCTATAGATAGATATCGATATACAGAGATATCTAATTATAGATAAATCGATCCGTGAAACGAAAAACAAAAGGCTTGAAATGATACCAAAGAAACTCAAAATTGCCCCAAGCACATGTTCCCCGCATGGAAGTTCATTTCCTGTTCATATTTCGGCTAAGGGCGTGTGGGCGCCGCTGCGAGCCGACGAGCACAAACAGCGAGGCAGCACCTATTGTCTGGAGTTGGGTGGATGTTGAACTCTGAAGTTTGTCGTCTTGGGTCATCATGGGTTTTCGAAGTTCGTCCTCGGTCGTCTGGGGTCGCCCCGAGTGGGTTTGTTGTGTTTTTTTTTTATGATATGGGTCGTGGTTGTCGTCTTGTGGCTTGTGTTTCATTTAATTTCTTCGTTGTCTCGGGCATCTTTACTGTTGTTATTATTATTATCATTATCATTATTATTATTATTATTATTACCATTACTACTATTATTACTATCGTTGTTAATGTTTTTTTTCATCCTTCGGTTTGTTAGTCTGTCTCTTCCTCTTCGTTTATTTCTCGTTAACGTTATCCTTCTATGCTTCATATGGGTGAAAAGTCGCCTCTCTGACTCACCATAACACTAACAACTCATAACAGAACACTGCCATTCCATTTTCGCACTGAACAACAACAACAACAACAACAAAACAAAGGCATTATAGGGTGCATTGAGCAAAACAACAACAACAAAACAACAACAACAACCCATATCTTATTGAACAGCAACAGCAAATAACACTGAAACGCTTTTATCACTGTCACCTATATTTCAGTCTACACTTTGAACTTATAAACTATACACCCGCTTATATTAGTCGGTCAAAGGTCGGCTTGCTGGTGGTGGTGCTGCTGCTGCTGATGATGATGAAGATGATGATGATGAAGATGAACGTGATGATACTTTTAATTGATAGAATGAATCGTTATTATAAGGATGGTGATAGGTCTTTGGAATGAGAAGGGTAGTCATGATGTAGTGATGGTCAGAGTAGTGGTTGGTAATGATAATAGTAAGGCAATGAATGTATTGGTAATAGTTAGTTGGGATTGTAGTAATCATGATAGTAATGGTAATGGTAATCGTATACACAAACACAGTAACATTAACTAGATAATGGTAATGAAGATAGATATGGTGATGTTACGAAAGTCAACAGTAATTGTGATAGTAGTAATTATAGAAATGAGATTAGAAGAACGTGATACGTTAACACATGAATATAGATTATAGTTGAAAAGTTAGTTGATGAACTTTACCAATTACCGAATTTACCTTTGCTTCGGCTATTTAGATCATTCTAGGATGGGATGCCGCCAGTTTGTTGTAGTTACCCCCGTTCAAATTCCCGTTTTCTGTAAATACCGATCTCTGTAGTATGTTTTTTTCGAGGGAAAACATTTACTTTTAGCTCAACTGACAGCTTCATTTTGCCATCCTTTCCAGTACTATTTTTAATACGGATGTTGATATAGATATAGGTTTATACAGAGGTAACGTACCGGCCTCACTACCCCGTGGTCGGCAGATCGAGTTTCCACTGTCGCCTGGCGGTAGGGAAGGACCAAGCTCAGGTCGAGTCAACACTCGTTGGCACACTCTCTCACGGGGTAGCACTCGCTGACACAGGCGGGATCGCCTCAGTGCAAATAAGCAACATTACCACTGCCTATCACAAAAAATAACTAATCTAATCTTAATGAAAACAAACAAAACACTGGGAACGTCATCATAATTAGTATATTTACTGGTATTAATTTATTATTTCTATTATTTCTACTATCATCATTACTATTGTTGTCTTAGGAATATGAATATAGGAAGCTATACTTTTAACTGAAAGGATAGAGATAGTACGCACACACACACACACACACACACACACACACACACACACACACACACACACACACACACACACACACACACACACACACACACACACACACACACACGCACGCACGCACACACGCACACACACACACGCACACACACACACACATTACTACTTAAGCCACAAAAGTGCTTGTTAGCGTCTAACTATGTTGGTTTGCGTTGCAGGAGCCCGGGTCGCCGCGGGCGAGTGATGGGGGCAAGCGAGGCCGGGGGCAGGGTGAGCCCTCCCCAGGGTGTGCCCTGAGCGCCCCCGCCGCCCACGCCCGCCCCGCCCTCGCCGCCGCCGCCATGGCTACAGATTGCGGCGTTCCTGGGCGGCGCTTTCTCTGTCGCGAGTGGGCGTGGGCTAAGTTATGGGCGTGCCTGGAGCAGCGGCCTGCGGCCAAGACCTGCGGCGCTTTGCTCGTGGGCGGTCCTGGCACCGGCAAGACCGCGCTGTGCACGGAGCTGGTCACGCCCACCGCCTCGCACGGACGCCACGCCAGCGCGTTGCAGGCGCGTCTGCTGGCGCACCACTTCTGCCACGCCCACAACGCCGCCTCGCTGAGCGTGGGATGCTTCGTGCAATCCCTGGTGGCGCAGCTGGCGGAATCGCCGCTGCTGGAAGGCTACGACACCAAGGTCCAGGCGGCGGACGTGCGCAGCGCCCTCGAGCCGTGCGCGCTGCACGCCAACCCCGACGAGGCGCTCAAGCGCGCCGTTCTGTTCCCTCTGCTTGAGCTGGACCCGCCGGACCGCACGCTGCTGCTGGTGGTGGACAGCATAGACGAGACGGACCTGCAGCCGCCCTCCACCGCCGCGCCGCGCGACGCCAACCTAGCCGACGCCAACAACAGCGGCCCGTCGCGCTCCATCGCCGAGCTACTGGCGACCCACCACCACCTGCTGCCGCAGTGGCTCCTGCTGGTGGTGACCGCGCGCCGCACCTCGCGCTCTGTCGTCAGGCAGTTCGCGGGCTTCCGGAAGGTCGCGCTGGACGACCTGCGGCGCGGCCACGTCGTGCGCGATGTGCAGCAGTACATTCTGTGCCGCCTGGATCGCGAGCCGGCGCTTCGGCACCACCTGTCCCGCGAGACGGCGGAGATGCTCAACCAGCTGCACATCAAGAGTAACGGCTGCTTCCTGTACCTGGAGCGCGTGCTGGACGGCGTGGCGGAGGGCTGGGTCACGCTGAGGGAGATCCGCCACATCCCCGGCACGCTCAATGGACTCTACCTGTGGCTGTGCCAGCGACTGTATCCGCGACGCCACTTCCAGCGCGTCATGCCCCTCCTGGCCGCGATCCTGGCCGCGCGCGCGCCCCTCTCGCCCGAAGAGCTGCGACAGGCTGTGGAAACGCGGTTGCCGGACCTCGCGGACGAGGACTGGGCCAAGCGCTGGTCCCTGCTGCGCCGCGTGTTGGCGCCCGACCACGAACTGCGCGTGCTGCTCTTCCACCACAGCTTCGCCGAGTGGCTGCTCGACGTCAAGCACTGCACGCAGAAATACCTGGTGGACGTGGCTGATGGCCACGCCATGCTGGCCATGTGCCTGTCCATGGATGCGCCCAACCTCGACGTGACGCAAGTTCACCAACTGGCGCTCCACCTCTCGCGGATCCACGTGAAGCCGCCTCTCGAGCACATCCACCTGCCGCTGTGGATGGTGTCATGTGGGGCGCCCCTGGAGCAGTGCCGAGACCTGCCGCCCCCCCGAGACCCGCGGGCACTGAGGATCCTGCAGGAGGCAGGCGCTTCCCTTCCGGATGACCAGCCGAACGAGGACGACGACGACGAGGACGACGATGACGACGAGGAGGACGACGAGGTGGACGAGGCCGGCGATGAGGAGGGGCCGCCCACGGAGGTGAGGTACGAGGAGCTGGAGCAGGAAGAGGAGGAGGAGGAAGAAGAAGAGGAGGAGGTGGGAGACGTGGAAGCGGTAGTGGAGGTGGTCGAGGGGAACCGGGAGGAAGGCGAGGCAGAGGAAGACTTACGAGAGCAGGAAATGAAGGAGAAGGGAGAGGAGGAGGTGGAGGAGGAGGAGGTGCGGCCGGACACCCTTGAAGAGCTGGCATGCGAAGTGGACCTTTTGCAGCTGAAGGAGCAGTCAATGGAGGAGGAGGAGAAGGAGAAGGACGAAGTTGAGGAGGAGCGGCGGCTGCAGCAGCTGGAGGTGGAGAACCGGGACTTCGAGGAGGAAAAGGAAGAGTACGTGACGATGGTGCCGCTGCCAGGGCACTTTGTGGGCGAGGGCACCACGGGCGGCCTCAGCACGGAGGGCGGGGTCAGCACGGGGCGCCACAGCACGAACAGTCGCATAAGCACAGGAGGTCGCCAGAGTACGGGAGGCCGGCAGAGCACAGGAGGCCGGCAGAGCACGGGAGGCCGGCAGAGCACAGGGGGTCGCCAGAGCACGGGCGGGCGACACAGTAGCACGAGTGGGAGACACAGCAGTGACCACAGCAGCAGCAGCAGTCGTCGGCGCGAGCGTCGTCGCCGGCGGCACCGCGAGGATCCTCTCTACCCTTACCTCCGCGGCGGCCCAGTGGACCAAGTGGACAGCGGCGGCCGCTCGCTGCTGCACAGTGCGGCCCACCAGGGCGACGCCTCCCTGGTGCGGCTCCTGCTGGAGCGGGGAGCGTGTCTGGGGCTGCAGGACAGGGCCGGCCAGACGCCGCTCAACCTGGCGGCGCGACACGGCCACGCGGAGGTGGTGGCCACTCTGTTGAGCGCAGGGGCCGACCCCGACCACGCGGACGCCGACGGCTGGACAGCACTGCGCTCGGCGGCCTGGGGTGGCCACACGGGCGTGGTGACGGCGCTCCTGGCCGGCGGCACGCAGGTGGATTTAGCCGATGGCGACGGGCGGACGGCGCTGCGGGCTGCGGCGTGGGGCGGCCACGAGGACGTGGTTGCCGCGCTACTGCGGCACGGGGCGGCTGTCAACCGGGCCGACAGCGAGGGGCGCACGCCGCTCATCGCTGCCGCCTACATGGGCCACTCCGAGATCGTGGAAATGCTGCTGGACGCGGGCGCCGACGTCAACCACCAGGACGTGGACGGAAGGACGGCGCTGAGCGTGGCGGCCCTCTGCGTGCCGGCCAGCGAGGGCCACGGCAGTGTCGTTATGACCCTGCTGGAGCGCGACGCTGTCGTGGACCACCAGGACCACGACGGCCTCACGCCGCTGCTCGTCGCCGCCTTCGAAGGACACACGTGAGTATCGGGAAACATGGCCTAAGGGAGGGGGTGCTGGGTAATGGAACTATAGTCTGGCTTGCATCACCGTGTGATGGCCGTGTGATTTCTTCCCTGACTCTTACTCTTTCACAATGCACTGACTCTGGCTCGTTTCCCTCTAGATAGGAAATTTGTTATTCTTAAAATGTCATTTTAACATGAAATGGTATTGCATTTAATATTGGTCATAGTTATCTCATTAGTGATTGCCTTTCTATTTTTTCACTCTCATGCAGAAAGCACAATACTACTGATACACTGTGTAAGTCTTTTGCATTCGAATGATAACAAACAGGATTAATCAAGGAACGAAAGTTCATCCACAGGACCCGATAATAACCCCAAGTTCCTACAGGGAGGTGTGCGAGCTCTTGCTGGAGTACGAGGCTGACGTGGATCACGTAGATCGGTCGGGCAGAACTCCACTCCTGGCGGCGGCGTCGATGGGGCATGCGGCGGTGGTGGAGCGCCTTCTGTTCTGGGGCTGCTACGTGGACCACATCGACGCCGAGGGCAGGACGGTACTCAGCGTGGCTGCGGCGCAAGGGTCGCAGGTGAGGGTCCTCCAGTGCTGGGGAGACGAGTTGAGCCTTCGAGGAGTAGGCTAATCGTGTCCTTGGTCTCTCTTTTAATCGGACTGCCGGGGGTGCATATAGATCTGAATGAGATTTGGTCTGATATATTTCACCAATAACGCTAGGGTCATTCTGTGATCTTTTCTCCAGGAGACCGTGCGACTGTTGCTCGACCGCGGGCTGGATGAAACGCACCGTGACAACGCGGGATGGACGCCCTTGCACTACGCCGCCTTCGAGGGCCACTGCGAGGTGTGCGAAGCTCTGGTCGAGGCGGGCGCGCGCGTGAACGAAGTAGACAACGACGGTAAGCATGCGCTGGTGCTGGCGGCGCAGGAGGGCCACGCCGCCGTGGTGGCGTCGCTGCTCGACGCGGGCGCCAACATCCACCACACGAGCCACGACGGGCGGTCGGCGCTGCGCGTGGCGGCGCTCGAGGGCCACAAGGACGTCGTGCACCTGCTGCTGTGTCGGGAGGCGGACCTGCACTACAAGGACGCCGACGGAAGGTCAACCCTGTACCTGCTCGCCCTGGAGAACCGCCTGGACATGGCGCGCTTCCTGATGGAGAGTCACGCCGACGTGGAGAGCACGGACCTGGAGGGCCGCACGCCCCTGCATGTGACCGCATGGCAAGGCCACGCCGACATGGTCGCTCTCCTCCTGCAGGGCGGCGCGCGCGTGGACGCGGTCGACAAGGAGAACCGGACGCCGTTGCAGAGCGCGGCCTGGCAGGGCCACGCCGAGGTGGTTCGCTTATTGCTAGAGCACGGCGCCAACGTTGATCACACGTGCTCGCAGGGCGCGACGGCGCTGAGCATCGCGGCGCAGGAGGGCCACGAGGCGAGCGTGGCCGTGCTTCTGCAGTACGGCGCCAACCCGGCGCACTCGGACCGCTGCGGGCGTACGGCCATCAAGGTGGCGCTCAAGGGCGGCCACATCCACGTGGCGCGCATGCTGGAGGAGAGCCTCATCCAGCAGCAGCAGCAGGGCGGCGTCGGGCGGGGCCTGGCGGCGCCCTCGTCCGCCGGCTCGGCTTCCACGGCGGAGACCAAGCCCTGCTCGGCGCTGCTGTGTCCGGGCCTGACGGCGTCGCCCGCGGAGTCGCCCGAGTCCACCTTCGAGAAGCGGCGCTCCGTGGCGTCCCTCGGCCAGCACTCCTCCTCCAAGTCCTCCGGAAACCTCACCACTTCCACACATTCCTCGGGCGGCCCGCGCGCCCCCACGCCGCGCGAGGCGCACCTGCAGCAGCACCAGCAGCCTCTGGCGCCACCTGCCCCGTCGGCGCCCCCCGCCTCGGCCATGTCGCCCGTTCTCAGCTTCACGCAACAGTTGCAGCAGTGCGGGCGCGGGCGTGGCCGGCGCCACCCGCCCCCACCGCAGCCCGCCCTGACTCCGCTCGACGAGCCCGCATCGCCGCTCTACGCATCTCCGCCGCTGTCGCCCCTGAGCGACGGCCCGGGCGGAGGGCGACACCTACCGGCGACCGCCATCCTGGAGGACGATTACACCGTGCCCCTGCAGCACTCTGCAGTCAGGCCGCCGCGCCCTTCCGCGCCGCCCGTCAGCATCACACCGGAGGTAAGCTGGCCGCCCGTGGGCTTGCGCGGCAGATCTTCTGGCTCCTCGGACGCTCTATGGGAGGGAGGGGGAGGGGGGGAGGGGTAAAGTCCAAGCTTTGTCAACTTTTGTGTAAAATGGGTTCTCTTTTGTCTCGTCAAACCTTTCCCGTGCGTCGAGGCCAGCTGGATCTGCCAGCTGTGATTTGCCTCGGTGGAAAATTTTCATCCGTAGCATTTGCCAGTAGTTGCAATTGCATGAACGCTCAGGAAGTTAGGCTCTTTTTAATATAAGCATTGCAGTGTGGTTTCCATAGCTGCACTAACTAATGTAGAATTGACATTTGATAACATAACTAACATGTATAAGCAGAACGCCCCTTCAGGTAAGACTAATCCGTCACGGCCTCTGTGACACCGCACTATATGTCCTTCATTATTTTGCAAGATCGGCCGTCGAGGCGGCGGCAACGTCGGCGTCGGCGTAGTGCCAGGGCTGGGCGGCATCCCCGGCATGGGCGTGAGCGTGCCGGGTGTGGGCGGCGCAGGGTCGCCCGGCTCCTCCGGCTTCACCTTCACTCAGGACCAGCACATGCGCATCATCCTGGGCACGCGATCGCCCGAGCCGCGCCCGCGCCGCAATGGCATCGTCACCAACCCCAGCCTTAAGGCCGCCCACGCGAAGGCCGCCCACCTCCTCAGGAACGGCCTCAGTGGTCGCCCTCGACAGCCGCCAGCGAGGCCCAACGGCCTGCCGCTCAAGAAGGAAACGCCGCTATGACCGTAAGTCGAGGCCGACGGCGGGTGCCAGGCCGGAACGCCCCGCTCGGCCGCCCTTCGCCGCCCGACGCCGCGGCGAAGGGCGGCATGCGTCCTTCCTGCGGACTTCTCTCAAGGCAGATAGTGTCACGCACTTCTCAACTCATTCACGCACGCGCTGCGCCCTCCCTCATTCACTCACTCACCCACCTACCCACCCAGACATACCACCCACCCATCCACTCAGACACACCACCCACCCACGCACTCACTCACTCACTCACTCACTCACCCACCCACCCACTCAGTCAGTCAGTTACCCACCTACCCATTCACTCATTCACTCACTCACCCACCCACTCAGTCAGTCAGTCAGTCAGTCAGTCAGTCACCCACCCACCCACCCATCTACCTACCCACTCACTCATTCACTCACTCACTCACTCACTCACTCACTCACTCACTCCTCAACCACCAACCCACCCACTCAGTCACTCACTCAATCACTCACTCACTCACTCACTCACTCACTCACTCATTCACTCACCCACTCAGTCAGTCAGTCAGTCAGTCAGTCAGTCACCCACCCACCTACCCACTCACTCATTCACTCACTTACTCCTCAACCACCAACCCACCCCCCCCCCCCCCCCCCCCCCCCCCCCCCCCCCCCCCCCCCCACCCACCCACCCACTCACTCACACACTCACTCACTCACTCACTCACCCACCCACTCACTCACTCACTCACTTACTCACTCACTCACTCACCCACCCACCCACTCACTCACTTACTCACCCACCCACTTACTCACCCACCCAATCACTCACTCACTCACTCACCCACCCACTCACTCACTCACTCACTCACTCACTCACCCACCCACTCACTCACTCACTCACTCACTCTTTAACAGGTCCGGACTTGGACACTGCTTGTATGTGGGTAACGTGGCCTAGGGAGTGAAGAACACGGCAGGAACAGCTTTCTTGGTTTATTGCTTAGCTTGAACAGTGTTGCTCCTCTGCTCCCCGAGAGGAGACTCTCTACCACAATGTATGATTTGTCTCAGGAGATGTGTGAATCATGTGTTTTCTTGTGACATGTAACATTTGGAATGTGATGAGGGAAGTGTTGCATCAATACATAGCTCTTGCAAAAGGAAAGACAAAACAACACTTATGTCTGGCATGAGAGGGGTAGACAGATAGATGAAGCAATGAGCGTACGTATATGTATGTATATATGTGTATGTGGTAGAATATATACATAACAATTAGAGTAACATGAAAGATACAGATTACATTGATGATTGCATCATATAGAATACAGTAGCAAAAGCATACATGTGCAAATTATATTCGATGGACATGATAACAATTACAGTAGACATAATATATGTAAATACAATGGTTACACACTCACTCACTCAGATTGGAATGTTATTTGTCTGAGAAGAAAATAATCTTATTATTCAGGCCATGTGGCACATTTTAGGACCTCAACTTCGATGTAAACTTTGTATCATTTATATACTTTATATGCCCTTTTATATTTATTATAGTGCTTTTTACATTTTGGCAGGTGTGTTAACAAGTTGTGGACACCGCCTTCTGCATGTGCTTTATGTATATATATATATTGCTTTGTTTAGTTCGGTCAAAGGAAAGGGGAATTGTGGCTGGTGACATTATGCAGTTGTTGATTTTACTATCTACAGAAAGAAATCATTGTTTTGTTTTTTTATGGTTTATAAATTACAAGGCTTTTAAGTCCCATTTGTTCATCTTTCTTTGTGAATTCAGCTAAAATGTGATTCATAGAACACATGTCTTGCTTTGTGCTCTGATCAGCCTAGGAAAATACTATTTTCTGTGAAATACATGACCATCAGTACACACTTATTAGATGGTCATAAAACGTTGTTTCATGCAATAATAGAAAATTAACAACTTGCGCACTTGCAGAAAGACGAGGATGGAATGCAGTGATTCCCGGCCACAGCACCAAGGATACCAATGAAGATGCACCACTGTTACTAATGGAGGATATTTGTTCATCTGAAGAGTGAAAAACCTAGCTTTTCTTGACAAGAACAAGAAGAAAAATGGAATAACAGTATTCTTACAACAGGACAAGTCTCTCTGCAACAGATACTTATAAAAAAAGGTATGGAATTTTTTTCACTGTTATCTATGACTTGAGTCCCATTTAGAATCAATTTTCTTTCAAGAATGTAAATGGAGACACCATTAATCATTCTGAGAAATGTTTTTCTTGTTCCTGAAGGATATTGGAATATGTGTAGTAGATTTATCAGACAAACAGTTTAACACCTTTTAAACTTTTTAGAGCTTATATAGTAAGCAGTGGAGTTCACTTTACCTCTTTTTTTTTATCAGGTTGTTTCTGGTGTGGATCAAAGAGAGCTTCAGAGGACATGAAAGATACAAGAAAAGATTATGAAATACCAAAGCAGGCTTTCTTACTAAGACTTGTAAGACTTGAAAGAATGCAGATTGAAATATGTCAGTACTTTGTTAATGGACAAAGACTATGATAAAGACAAATGGAACAAAGCAGTGAGATAGTAACAGTGGTGGGATCTTTACGCAGTGTCATAATGAGATTCATAAGCACTGACATGAAGTTCATGTTGGTGAACCATAGAAAGTGCATGTGTTTGCTAAACTAGGAAGGGTATCCCCCCCATGTGCTAGAAATTTCTAGTTCTTTCTATATCTATTTACTTTGTTTTTTTTCTTTTGACCCGAAAGTAATATATTTTGTCATATACTTTGACAATGAGTGATGATGAAGAATAGGGAAAAAAAAGAAGAAAGTGGAGAAAATTGAATGGTGAGATTTGCAAACACGACTTTGGATCTCTGTGTCACTTTTACCGTCCTGGTGCCAAGACAGTGACAATGCTCAGTACAGTGTTTTATCTGCTTATCTGAGACCCCACACCAAAGTTTGTGCAAGGTTGGCTTGTATGTCAGTTTGAAATCACGATAAATTTACCCGTCGCTGTAATTATGTTCTGGATGTGAACTTTCGACTCCTACTTATTTCTTGAATCTAGGAAGAACTAGGGTAAAGGACGCACAGATAAGAAATATAAGATAAGGAATGAAACAGTGGTACTTTCTTCTGTTTTGATTTTTATTAATACCCTTTGTTACTTTTTTCATGATATACAGAATGCATGAAAAGTTATAAAAGTCTTAATCAAGATCTCAAAGTGGTATACAAGCACATCCACGTGTGTATTGTTGCCTGTTGTATCCTAACTGTATATAGTGGAACCCTATCCTAGTCGTGTAGTTCGCTGTGCTGTACCCACAATGTGCATATGTAAAAAGTATTCTTCAGCACATGTACAGTTAGCAACATTACCTTTCATGAACATATTACAGTGTGCAATGTAATAATGTACAGCTCTATAACTATGGTAACGTAAGACTTTGGTTAGTGTAATAAGGTATTGAAAGGAGAACTATGCCACTGTGAGGTATAAGTAAAAGTTTACGTTTTAGCGATTGTCATTTCCTTGTACACGACAAAGGAAAAAGAATCAGCTTTTGTTATGTCAAAGATGTTTTTGTTTCCATGATTTTGCTAAAGTAGATTACGTCAAAAAATTATTACAATGGAAACTTGAATATATATATATATATATATATATATATATATATATATATATATATATATATATATATATACACACACATATACATTATATATACACACTTTTTTTCTAATTGTAATTGTGCACAAATACTAATTGCTGTGAAAGAATTTCTACTGAATGGAAAAAAGAAAAAGTATATATTATTTTTGGTCATCTTTTTTTAGTTGACATGTATAAGAAAAGATCACAATCCTGTAAGAACTGATAATGTATTATATCAGTTTTCAGAATAAGTTATTATTTACTGGGAAGAGATTAAAGGTACATTTTGTATCG
The DNA here is from genome assembly GCA_017312705.2 of Penaeus japonicus. Classification (NCBI taxonomy): domain Eukaryota; kingdom Metazoa; phylum Arthropoda; class Malacostraca; order Decapoda; family Penaeidae; genus Penaeus; species Penaeus japonicus. The sequence continues at coordinate 4,148 of BOPN01009243.1, read as the reverse complement.
ATAAAGGAATAACTTTGGGTGAATTCTGAATGTATGGTTGATTGCAACTATAATGTTGGCTGTATTGATAAATAATGAGTGAAAAAGCCTTTTTTTTTTTTTTCATTGTTTGACATATAAACATATTACCTCTTGTAAAGCAGTAGGGGGGGAAAAACAGCGACTCGTATTAAGCAGTAGATTAATATCGTGTTAATCACCTTTTGCTATTTTGTGCTAATTATGCTAAGAATAAAAATTGTACTGTATGTGTGGAAAAAATAATTGATTTCTTGATTTCACTCTGGTTAACAATAGACTTCAATATATTGATATGGTCAATTTATAGTTCAGGGAAATTAAAATGCTCAGAGGAAAGAATGAAAACACATTCAATTATATCAATTTCTATAGTAATGTCACAAAACATTCTTGGCAGTTGCTTTTATGAATATGCAAGATTTTAAATGAAAGAAAAAAAAAAGAATTACATCTGTAGACCAGCTCGCTTCTTTACAGCACTTCACGATGCAGCCAATTAATTGTGCTCAGAATTAGACTTCTAATAGGTTCAATTATCAGGTATGTTTTGAAATGACAAGAAGCGTATAATCATTCTTTGTAAGAGCTCTTTCATTAATGGTAGTCTCTTAGCCTCTTCAGTACCTGCAAACTCCGAAAAGAATGGTTCGTTCAGTTACACTTTTATCAGCTTCATTCAGAAACAAGTTAAAGGAGTGATATGGTAAATTATTTTGACGAGTCACTTTTGAGATTTGACTGTTTGGTCAGACTGATTAAGGAAGCCTCATTGATATGGCGTCATTTTGCAATGGGAGTCGTTTCCATTATGGCAAGAGGTATTGAATGGTGTATTTCCTGCAGTTTCTGAGTCCTTATTTACCCTATGATAAGCAACTGATAAGCAAGATTTTGTTTATATTACCTTATTCAATGTTAATTACACAATGCAAGTAAACAAGGTTTTGTTTAGTTTTCCTTATTCAACACAGTGCAAGTAAATTTGTGTTTATATCTGAATATGCATTTTGTAGTCTGTATGTATGAAATCTGTAGATTTCGTCTACAGAGTTACCCTGTATTTATTTTGTACAGTATTTTGTAATATGTAAAGCTTATTTCCTTACATGTTACATGTTGTAGCAGCAGTAGCTTAGCTTCAAAAGTTCAGGCCAGCTTTAATATCCTTTTGTTGTATTTTATTATAAGGATTTGTGATTGTTCAATTTGAACATATCATTTCTGATGTTCTGCTATGGTGACAATGCTGGAACCATACTGCCAAGACTGCAGTGTGTTGTGCTCCATTGGTACTGTGTTACTGATGATACAGGACAATACAATACAAACAAGTGAAGAATAAGTACCCCCCCCCCCATTTTTTTTAAATAGGTTTGTCTCGATAAACATTGCTGGGGCATGTGGACTATAAAACGCTCAAGCTTTGTATCTAAACACATTTTTGAGTTGGTGCTTCAGTGCAGATAAAGAAACTTGATTGTCAATGAATTCTTGTTGTATTAAATAGGTCAGTTGTAATGGCCTATTGTACTGGCATGGAGTCAGTATTACACACAAAAAAATACAGGATAATTTACTGTGCATCATATACCACTTGCATAACCAATATTCCATGTAAAAAGGAGAATTTTCTTTTTTTATATGTAGAAGTGAAAATCAGTTAAGGCAAAATCATTTTAAGTCAGTGTTCCCACTCATAAGTGAAAGTCAGGATTACCAACATATTTGGATGCCAATGCAAACTCTTGTAATTTTCCATTCAGGTGAAACTTTCAGAATTAGGGATTTCTCACTAAATTTATATAAATGTATGATTTTTTTTTTTTTTTGTACCTCAGATTTATTTGGTTCCATATATTGCACTTCTCTCTCTCAAGTGATACTATTAAAAGCCTTAGTGCAGAGATACTGCCCTTTCTGTTCATGTAGCCTTTGGCTGTAATCCTGTTTAATGATATGTATTGTTAGGCATTACTTGATGTGATTCCAAGAACAGTGAATAAATGATAATCCTGTTGGCATGGTTGTTTTCCCATCTCCCAAAACACTTTGTGTGTGTGATATAATATATATATATATATGTGTGTGTGTGTGTGTGTGTGTGTGTGTGTGTGTGTGTGTGTGTGTGTGTGTGTGTGTGTGTGTGTATATATACATATATATATATATATATATATATATATATATATATATATATATATATATATATATATATATATATATATATATATATATATATATATATATATATATATATATACATATATATAGATATATATATATATATGATATATATATATATATATATATATATATATATATATATATATATATATATATATATATATATATATATATATATATATATATATATAATATGATAGATAGATATATATGTATATATACACATTGTATTGCTGCAATTTACTTGTCTAGTAAAATATGATTTCAGCATATGAGTTTAAATGAAATCTCTATTAATATTTCCCTGTCTGAAGAGAATAATGATTAAGGATAGCACTACCACCACTCCCTCTTTATATGAGTAGGGAGAAACTCATGACACTATAATGGAACTTACCCACTCTTGTAGACAAGTTCTGGGAATCTTTTACAGAAAAAAATCGTCCACTGGCGTCATTTTCCTTGTAATTCAGCACTTCCTTTGCTGTCTCTTTCTCCATGATCACTAGTTTCTTAACCCATTGCAGATGGGGGATAGATTTGTTTGCCCAGCCTCCAGGATGGGTTTTATTTCCACTTCACCTAGAGGACTATCTTCATGTATTTCCTAGAAGATTTCACTTCCTGGACCTAGCAGTCCTAATTCCTACTAAATCTTCCAAGCAGCAAGGCTTCCTCCTGGTTCCAAACCAACTTTATGCCAGTCGGACCAAACTGGAACCCTTCCCTGTGACACTTCAAAAGTAACTCCAATATAGGGTAACTGCCCTACATCGTGAACAGTTGAAACTCACAGACTCCCATGTTCCTGCTCGATTACCGTGCAACTAGGTCTCTCTGTTTTTTAGCCGACTTTATGTTAGCTCAAGAAACCCACCTATCTTATAGCCTCTATTTTCTCTTATACTCGTCCCTTAGAACGTAAACCATAAGTGCAGGCACTTTCCTTCCCACACTTATCCCTCCTTCTTCCCCGAGTACTCTTCTGAGCAGTTAGAAATCAAGTTATTTTCTACCCTGCTTTTCTACCGACTTTGAGCAAGTTGTGTCATCCGCCTCTTCATCTTCTTCCATCATATCCTCATGTACCGGATATGCCCTACCTCTATTGTGAGGCTGCTCCGGCCGAAGGCATGCTTCTTTCTTTATCCTGTCAACATGAACCTTTGACACCTTATCAGCTGATCTCTGAACCTTTTCCACCACCTCACGGATCTTTTCGACAATTCGATAGGGGCCAGTGTACAGAGGCTGCACTTTCCTGCTCAATCCCGGTTTAACTATAGCCTTAATATACACCCTTTCTTCCACTGAAATAGGAGAAGGCCGTGCTCCAGGCTTATCTGCAGGCCTCCTTCGAAGTTCCTCCTCGATATAATGCTGGATTCTTTTAAAAACCTTATGTCCTACTGCTCGTAGCTCCTGAGCATAATCATCCAGATTATACCATGGTGCAATTTCTTCTGCAACCATAATATAAGGCCACTGTGGATCCCTGTGCTTTAAAGCAAAAAATGGAGAATCTCTGATTATACGATGATAAGCAGTGTTGTAAGCCAGAGTGGCTATTGGTAACATTGAACTCCAATTTTCAGGATTATCCACAACCATTGTCCTCAAAATCTTTGTTAAGATCCCATTTACTCTTTCTAGCTGCCCACTGGAGCTAGGGTGATATGGAGTTATTACCCGCTTGTCAATTCCCAGCTGTTTACAAACAGTTTCCATCAGAGATAACCTGAGAAGGAGCCCCCTCGTTCACAACAATTGTGCTGACAAATGCCCTTGCCACTTCTGCCGCCTTATTTGACTTCAGAGGGGCTGTATACAAATACTTCGTTAGAGCATCTACTACTGTAAGAATGTACTTGTATCCTAGTGAAGATGGAAGATATATACATATATATACATACATATATATATATATATATGTATATATATAT
>BOPN01009242.1:12500-15000 GCA_017312705.2 Penaeus japonicus | reverse complement strand
CAATGTAATGACTCTGAAGAACAGAATCTGATCTTTTGACAGTGCTGATAACTTTCATTTATTAAATGTATTGTGATCAAAGTTTGAAGACTAGGAGAAGAACAGAAATTACTAAATGATGGTCACTTATTATATTGGAGAGGTAAACCCCTGGATAGCAAACAAAAATTAGGAGTAGGTTTCTCAGCTACAAGCACCTCAAAAGAATATTAGTAATCGCTGAAAGAGAAGAAAGAGTAGTCAATACTGAAACTAACCAATCATATAATCTAAAAATTATCCAAGTACACGCTCCTACCGGCAGCTGCGGTAGTGATGAGAGATAGAGCTTCAAGAAGATGCAAGCAGCTACCGGATAGAACAAAACCCATTTTACCATGATTATGGGGGATTTTAATGCCAAGATAGGAATAAGGAAGATGGAGAAACTCGGTTGGGGAAACATGAATACAGGGCACCAGAAATGAGAGAGGCAAAGGTTGAGTAGAATCGCTATGCTCGATCCCCTAATTCTGTGAATACATTCTTCAAAAAGAGACCCGGGGAGGAAATGGACACAAGAAACTACCATCCGTGCATTAAAAATGAAATTGACTCTTTACAATCACCAATAGGCGCGATATTGTACAAGACGTATCCATTATCAATAAAGTAAATACTAGAAGACTATAGACTGGTCAGAAGTTAGAGTAAAATTACAGCTAAGAAGGCTGAAACGAAAGAAGCTCATACAAGCCTCTCATTAATTTTAAAATACATTAAGAATAGGACGACGGAATTCAGCATTAACATCCGAAACAAATATCAGCTTCAAAGACGATCTTCACATAGACCAAATTAATCATAATTCAAAGGAGAGGTTAAAGAAAGCTGCATCGAAATTAGGGGTAAAGACAAAGAAAGAAAGTTCAGGTAAGCTTTTGCAGAGGCAAAAGCTTATGAAACAGCATAGGATACAAATAACATCAAACAGAGACAAGATAATCAGCAGAGCTAACTAAGACAGCCGAAGAAAAAGAAGTAGAAAGAGGATGTACAAATTTAACACACGAAAAATGAAATGAAGTTTCGTTTGCTGGTACAACTATGTACAAAAGAGGAGGCTCGGAATAGGGAAAAAACAAAAGTATATATTAAGAAACCTAAGGGAGAGGTATATACAATAAAATGAAAATTATAAAAGTAATAGCGACTTTATCATGACTTAAACCACTCAAACGATCAACCACGTACGGAGGCAAACACAACCATTGAGACGTTCCAAACATTACAGAAGTAAATAGGCAATTAAAAGGCATGAAAAGAGAAAAACACCAGGAGAAGATGACAGCATTAGTGTAGATCTTATTCAGATAGAAAGATTGCGCAGTAAAACTGGACAATCTTTTAACATATGTTTGCTGCCGGTAACTCGAAATCCCAAGTCACGCACAATTATCTTAATACACAAAGAGGTGGACACAAAGACTGAAGAATACTGACCTATAAGCCTCCTTCACAAAAATCAAAGCCTATATCACCACACATTAGATTCAAAACAACCTAGTAGGAAATATAGGTTCTGGTATGATTCAACTATAGACCACTAGGCCAAATAAAAGAGAAACCAACGAATATAGGAAGCCCCTGCGTATGGCACGTAGATAAGGGTGCATTCGATCGGTGAAGCAAATACTGCGTACAGATGCAATCTGTAAATATGAGTAGAGGAAATATATTGCAGATTATTAGAGGTACAAAGTATAAAGATGGTACATCGTCCATCAAAATACATGCAGAAACCAATAAAATACCAATAAAAAAGGGTGTTAGGCAGGGTGACACCATCTCACCGAAGCTGTTTACAACTTGCTTGGAGGAAGTATTCAAGAAGTTAGATTGGAATGAAAAAGGGATAAAAATAGAGAATGAGCACTCAAGTAATTTAAGATTTGTAGATGACATTGTTGTTTTCGGCGAGTCAGCAGATGAACTACATCAATTACTAAGCGATTTGAATAGTCTGAAGTTTGGCTTTTAAATGAACATGTAAAAGATCAAAATAACTTTTCAACAGCTGAACTCGTTTACAAATACAAAACACAGGCGAGGTACTAGCCAGTGAACGAGGGGCAACTTCCATCAAGACGAGTACATCCTGCGATGCCGAGATAAAACAGCGGAATCAGGCTAGGCTGGAGTGCCTTCGGCACATAATATATTACAAGGTCGTCTACACCCAACATCTAAAGAGAAAGATTTTTTACTAATAAGTTTCCCATCATGACATATGTCTTAGAAATATACTTGATGACCAAGGCACTCGAGAGGAAAATTAGTAAGTGCCTAAAGAGGAACGGAAAGGCTTGTGGGGGTAGAGCTAACTTTGAAGAGACAAGAAAGAGCTACATGGACTTAAAAGTAACAACAAAGGTAGAGGATATACTCAAGAGCATTAAGAAGAAAAAGGGCAGTGAGCCGACATATGTATCAGACAGGATACCAGGACAAAGAAACAACA
>BOPN01009241.1:17500-32500 GCA_017312705.2 Penaeus japonicus | reverse complement strand
ACCAATTGACAAGCGAAATTTTTTTGGTAGACACTGGTCGTCCGATAATTGCATTTCCAGCGATGGTAGCTTTTCTTTACATACACAAAATATATTACCCTTAAATGTGTTGTGTATTGGCAATTAACGGTGTCTCTACATTGTGGCAATTGCCATTTACATTTAGTTCGATTTCCAGCCGAAACGTTGGCTTCACTATCGCAAGGTTACCAGCTTAAACAATTCTGACACAAGGTAGCATTTATACACCTGACGAGGGAATTTGCGAACCCTACTAATTTCAGTGGAAAGAACTTTCCAAGCAAAAAAAATGTATATAGCCATTCCCGTGGTAGAAATGGTCTGAAGTTGGTGATCTTAACAGCAACCATATAATTAAAGATTTTATTTAAAACAGCAACCAAATTTAGTCTTAACCCGCAAGAAAAAAAATGTAGGACATTCAATTCATCGATTAATTAAAATTTAACTTCATTAATATGATAACATTTTCACATCGGTAGGCAAATTCCGGTTGTCCCTCTTTAACATGGTTTAGCATCGTGTCTAAAAAACTCAATAGGAAAATTCGCGATGCGGTTCAAGATTAGGAGTATGTAGTGATGGGAGATTGCAAATGACGAAAGAAAAGATGGTCCCTGTGAAATGGGCATATCCAACCGATTGGGACGAAAATACACGAAATCCCGGGTTTGCAATTTGTATTTCCCTGGGTGAGTGGTAAAAAAAAAACGCTTCGAGGTTTGAGAATCGGAGTATAACTATTTATCCTTCCCACTCGTGTTTAGGATCGATCGTATCTCAGAGGTTTTGTGCATAGAAAAAAGACGGGTGTTCAGATTTCTCTTCGCGGTTATATGAAGACATCCCTGCGAGTTTGTGTGAAGTAATAAAGCCAGAGGTTTTGTAGCAGGAAAAAAAAAAGAGTGGGAGCATCGCTACTGCAATAACAATGTCAGTTTTGAAAGGTCTGAATTAAATAAATCGGGAAGAACAATGATTTTGGTCCTGATCTTTTCCAGTAAAAAAACTCAGTTAAGCGTGATGTACAATCATCAGAATACAGTAAGGCAAGCTAATGAATGTGTGGCAGGTGAAGCTATAGATGACAGGATGAAGTACTGAACCAAAGTTTCAATTGCAATACAAACACAATGAGGGAAGAGGGAGGAAAATCATTATGAAGCAAAATAGCATTTAGCACAAGGACACACGAGTTACGGTAACTGAAGACCTTTACAGAAGGACTTAGGGGAAAGAAATGAGGTGGAGGGGGAAGCTATACTCCTTGAAGGTTGAAGGTGGAAGGTGGAAGGTGGAAGGGAAGGTGGCTTGGGTAGAATCTTTTTAAATATCAAAAATTAAAATTGGGTGTGTGATACAGGAGAGGAAATAAATGAAAACTTAAAAAAAATAGGTTTAATAAAACAAATTTTGAAGTGAGGAGAATTACTTTTGATTTACTGAAGGATTTTGACAATTTTGTAGATGAATACAAATGTGAAACAGAAATTTCGAATCGGATTGCCAAACAGCCAATTTTCAATACTCCGTCACTTTTTTTTTGAGTTTTGTCTTTTTTTTTTTACTTTTTTATACTTTATATTTGGGGTGGACTGTTAGTTCCAGTAGATGTCACAGTCCACACATTAATAATGGGAGGTTTGTCTAACAATCATTTTGAAATGAATCCGTTTCATGTTTTACAAGTTTTACATCACAAAAAAAAAGGTAATGAAAAATAATGGAAGTTTTTTTTTCCACAATTTCTGAATTTTACATTTTAGAATCGGACACTCAGATTTAAAGCATCTCATTTTTGGAACTACTTATATCTCCCTTTTTTCCTTCCATTTACATATAATGATGATTATAATAACAATAACAATAACAATGATTATATAAGAAAAAAAAGTTCTTTGGAGCAACAAGGAATAAATAAATGCCTATTCCAATGCCAACTATGATATAAACAAAAAATAAAGGAAGCTCCTTTGTCTGGTGTTCATTTTTTTTTTGTTTTTTTTTTGTTTTTGTTTTTTGTTTTTGTCCAATCTGCATGAACTAGTTTAAAGAGAAATGAAAAAAAATAATCAGAAACAGACTGGTAGCACATTCAAGATGCCAACTCTTGAATAATGGAAAAAAAAAAGCAACTCAAAACATTATACCAATAAAAATAAAGATAAAGAACCACTATATAAACCAAGATGGTAATTCATGGGCACATCAACAATTCATGGTGGTCATGAAAAGATGCAACTGGGGAAAATATAATTAAACTTGTCATGATGACCCCAGCAGCCCGAGTTTTCTTTGTTGTGCCTGTAATCTATAACATGGGAAATTACCACTTTAATAACCTAAACTTTTCAGTTTTATCCTTCAGGAGATAAACACCTGTATGCAATTAATTTCCTTTTGAGTCTTGGTAACCTTCAACCAGAGCGCTGTAATTTAAGACTATTACAATAGTACGCATGCCAATTTCCAGTACCCTTTGAAGCACATTAAATACTGCCATCAGTTGGTTAATATCTTGCTCCTCCTAATTATCGTAAAGTATTTTCCTTCTTACAATGTTTGTACTTTATAAACATTTTACCGATATAACATTTGTTTAAATCTTTTGTAATGAAATAATTATGCATTAATGCATTTCATCATTTAAAAAACACTGAAAATTGCAAGATATCATCAAAATTACATGATAACCTCAGGGAGCTAACACTGGTTTTAAAAAATAAATAAAAAAAGTTCTTCTGCCCCTGATAGTAGTCCTGTAAACAAAGATGAGGACCAGATAAGAACTACTGGCTGCCATTTATATTAATATAAAAAAGAAAAAAAATCTATACTGCCTGTATGTTTAACAATATTTTATCAAGCTATGAATGCAGGACTACAGACATTCATAGCTCCAGTACTCCTACACTTTGTTGGAACTCTATGACAGATGTCATTGTCAGCTGTGAATAGGAGTACATTTGCTCCCTTCAAATGAAAAAATAAAAAAAATAAAAACTCCACCCGATCAGAAATTTACAAAAAAAAATAAAGATAAAAAGTACAATTAAAAAAGATGAACAATTCCAAGAGGGAGCAATATTCCACTGATCAGGTAAAGTTTGGGTGGGTCCTATCATCATAAGTAATTAGATGCTGCCATGACTATTTGCAGCTGATGTTAGTGTGGGATAATTGGCTAGATTTAGGCACTTCAACAAACCCTCAAACCCTAGCATTGGCTTCGCAAAATACACTACTCAGTAGTGGCTTGGGATTGAAGTTTTTGAAATCCTTAAATCTTCTCAATTAGAATAATCCGTCACTGGCCTCACTTGAAGCCATCATCAAACCCATCACCATTGTTTCACCAAGCCTTGTACATCTCTCCCAGTGCTACTTGTAAGAGTCCATTTCTCACAGCACTGTACCAATGATCGTAATTTTTTTATTTTTACAAATTTCCCATTGTAAATGAAGTCGGTAGGCTGGTGCCAAGTCAGACCTTCACAGGAAAAACTGTACACAGAGGAGTGCTAAGTACCAGTGGTGCCAAAAGGTTGTTCCTGGCGGACCCACCCTTTTGTTTTAGCTGGTTTCAAACCTATTTAGCCCACTGAAAACTTTGAACTCCACCTTGTATAAAAATAGATTTACAAAACTACCAAATGTGCATTGTCACACCAAATTGGATTGCAAAACCTTGGGTGGTGGTTTATTTTTTGAAAAACAACCTCAACTGCAAATGAGGTAGTCAAGTTTTTTGTTTTTTGAAGTTCCAGAACCATTTTAACTTCCAATGATGGTAACAATGCACTTGTTCTAACTGTACATAAATATTCAGAAGCCAAGACCACCTCGTAAACCCACCAAAAGGGAGGCAAAATCCAGTCACTAGTTCTTGCTCGTCTTGCCTTGCTTCTTCCATGGTCTGTTCAAGTCATTACAAATACATCACAGACTAACATTTGTATATTAGCTGGCTTCAGATTTCTTGTATATGCCAGCCACGTATTTATGTCTTGCGAATTATTATCAACACTGTTCATGAACAAGACCCAGTACTTTTTTTCAAACACTTCCACTGCTTCAACAACCTGACAAAACGATGAACCCATTCAGGATTTTTAAAAAATAAAAATAAATAAAACATAACCTTCATTGTTGCGAACACTTTAGCCTGTGTATGCAGGTGTCAAGAAATACCTTAACAATGAACTGTGAAAACTCATTCCATTGAGTATTTTCCATAGTGTAACCTATGGTAACAACCACAATGCTGTTTGTGCCACAACACTCGCTGCATACTCTGTGCCGTCTACATAGCAGCTGCTCATTCTCTGGACCAGCCGAGCATCGGAGAACATAGCATGAGCACCGCATAGGCATCACAAACCATCAGTAAAAACACTTTCAGACACTACTCACATAACACACCATTTTCTGGGTCATCTTTGTATTTGTAGAATACCACCTGAGAAAAGAACATTTCAGAGTCAATCTATATTGTCTTGCAGTTCAGTTACAGTCTTGGAAACCACTTGGAAAAAAAAGTTCTTTCACACCATACTTTACAGTACCACCCATACAACCAATTGGGTGATGCCTATGCGGCGAGTAAGGTCTTCTGCCTTCCTGATGATGGCTGCCGAAAGTGGCCTTGGGACACTAAACAATGGGGAATAATCTTTTGAATTCCCACGTCCCAAGCTAGCCCACATGATACAGGGATTACTTGCTAATGTTTCCTTCATCATCTTCTTCAAGGTGGTGTTCTGCCACATACAGTGCAGGATCAATGACCTGTAAAAGATCAGGCAATGAAAATTGGTACAGGTCTGACTGCGCCCACGTTTCTCCCTAAAATATCAATTGAATTTTTATATGCTTAGTGTAAAATCGCTATCATTATTTTTTTTTTTTTGCAAAGCAGAATATATTCAGAAAGAGAATGTAGTGATTTCAATATATTACTACTAAATGCAAGTATGAATCTTTTTCTTTGTACTTTCTCAAAATAAGCAGGGGGGATGAGAATTTACGATTAATACAAGTGACAGCTGACAAGTGTAAAGACCCCTTAACATCCAAGTTCCTAATTCAGCATTGCAAAGGTTGAACTTCCAGGTCTGAGTCCTCTGTATTGGCATGCATTGTAGTTACAAGTTACACATTAACAATGCCAAGAAGTGAACTTGGAAATAGATGAACCTGGCAAAGAATGGGGACTATTCAAATGGAAAACACACACACACAATCACATATATATATATTCATTCATTCATTTATTAAAAGCTTAGAGGAGGGATGGAAGGGGGACCAATAAAATAAGACTAACCTTGGGTATAGGCTTAATCTCCGTTCCCAATTCCTGCTCAATACGGTGCAGTGCAAATCGATCATCATATGTAATCAGGTTGATTGCAATACCTAGGTGGCCAAATCGTCCAGACCTACCAATCCTGTGGAGATAGGTCTCGGCCATCTTTGGGAAGTCGAAATTTATCACAACATTCACTGCTTGGATGTCTATACCTCTGGTGAACAGGTCTGAAAAACAAGTGCCATTTAGAGATTTCATATGTTCAAATGTGTTGTAATGCCCACTTAACCTCTTCCAATTGAGTAACAAGGTATTACCATTGAATATCAATGACTTGTATATCATGGACAATAATTTGACATTCATCATAAAACAAAAAAACCTACCAGAACAAACTAAATTCCTGCACAAGCCTGCGCGGAAGTCATGGAAAACACGGTTGCGATGAGCCTGAGCCATCTTGGCATGTATATAGTAGCAAGAATACCCTAGATCAGTGATCTTCTTGGCCAAAAGCTCGACTCGCTGGGTTGAGTTGCAGAAGATTATACTTTGGTTGATTTGTAGCTGGAAGGAGAAGTGGAAGCCTTTAAATTCTATCCTAGTATGGATTTAGATTAATAGACAATAAATCTCAATTTTGTAAATATTACAAAATATATAGGAGAGTAACAAAAAACATTCCTTACCTTTGAGAACAAAGTATTTAGACAGTGGACCTTCTGCCTTTCTTGGACAAAGGCATAGTATTGCGTCACCCCCTTTAAGGTTAGTTCATCCATCAGATTGATCTCGTATGGCGATCTGAAAGAGTAAGGTTATCAATATATTGCCTCATTAACCTCTTGAACATGAGGACGTGTATACGGTGTCCTCACAGCGATTGTGACATATCTGAGGACGAGCATAATGCGTCATGGCTGAGTTGTGTTAGCATTAGTGCTTTCTTCCGGATACTGTACGAGATCTTTCAGAATATGGGTCATATATGATATGATGGCTTACTTGACTTTCATTATTATTACATAGGAATTATTACATAGGTGTGTGATTTGCTCATACCAGGGGAAGTATGGATGTGCCCAACCAGTAATTTTATTTTCTTTATGGTGCATTATGTAGAAATATAAAACTCCTTATGATTAGTTTACCATACTACTTCAACCGTTTTCTTTTGTCCTCTGAGTCACTGAGGTCTCTCACCAAGGTTACTCTTCTCACCCTCCTCCCAACCCATGTAAATAACTTATCACATGCACATGGGAAAGAGATTGATTGTGTATATATTTGATATTTAGTACACGATGATTATGTTGAGGTTTTGGCTTAAAAATGGTTACATTCAATAGCAACGTTTAAAATTTGGCGTGCACCGGCATCCTGGATTCAGTGTGGGGTGCATTTTCTACGGTTCACAGTGAAGGGGTATATATAATCCCTACTTACAACTTAAAAAACAAAATGTATATTGTGTTTATATTTGCATGAAATCTATATAAAAAAAAAAAATGCGTAAATAACTAAAGAAGAGAGATATGAATAAGACTGAATACATAAACAAGAGATGTATCTAATGGAGGTCTTTCACAAAAATGTACTTTTGAGAAAGAGCTACATCTATCGCATTGTTTAGATATTCTTCTACATTTGCCCCCATGAACTTTGTTCTGCATAAATAACATTTTTTTGGAACAATTACATTAACACACTGACACTTCAAACTCACCTTAGGTGTTTCTTCATGAATTGTTCAACTGTTAGTGGAAATGTTGCCGAGTACAGAAGAATCTGTCGTTCAGATGGCAGGTAGGAAATGACACGATCCAGCATACCCTTGAAGTCTTGTGACAGCAGTTTATCAGCCTGAACAATGAATTCCACCATAAATTCTCCATCTCTCACACAAAAAAATTACTATAAGATATTTTGATAAATAAAGTCATGAAGCGAAAAATATCATGCTCACCTCGTCTAACACCAACATCTTGCACTTATCCATCACTGCTACTTTTTTCTCCATAAGATCAAGGATCCTACCAGGTGTGGCAATGACTGCATGCACAACTTCATAGATTCTCATAATGTCATCCTGTTCAGGATAAAGAAACGTCCATTAGATGAAAGTATAAATTTTAACATTATAGCCATACAAGCAAATAAGGTTACCATAGTTCATATAAAAATATCTTAAACCAAATGAAATAAGTAACTTACCTTAAGATTGGTGCCACCTGTTGTCACCATGACTTTAACCCCAATATGTTTTGCCAACTCATTACAAATGTGACTAGTCTGCAGGGCCAGCTCTCGTGTGGGTACAATAACCATGGCTTGAATGTGGTTTTGAGTTGGATCAATCTGAAAATTAATAAAAAATGATATTTTGAATGTCAATTAGTACACAGATAAAGAACACAATAGCCATGGAAAAGAAAAACAGAAAAAGAAAAGGTCTGCTGGTACATACCTGCTCTAGGAGGGGAATTGAATAAGCCCCCGTCTTTCCAGTTCCGTTTTTTGCTCTTGCCAAAATATCTCTTCCACTAAGTGCTACAGGGATGGACGCCTCCTGGATGGGTGATGGTCGTTCCCAACCTTTCTCAAATATACCCATTAAAAGGTCTCTCTTCAAACAGAAATCCTCAAATTCATTGCCTTTTGTGTCTGTGACATCTGAGGTACGTTTCCTTCTGTCCTTTGGGGGGACTTGGATCTGTGCCTTCCACGATCTGTCATCGGTTGCCCTGGACAAACAAGAAAAATTGGTTTTTAAACAGCTGAAGGATTAATATTCAATGCCAAAATAGTCTTGCAGTACATGAACAATATCCATGGATTAATATTCTGCAACATCAATACTGTTGCACCTTTTTCTGATAAAGATAAGAACTAAGAAACTGAAAGAGCTACATTTAAAAATGAAGGGAACAGGGAGTCATGAATGCTATTTAACATTACCACAAAAGGTAACAATAGGTAGGGGGTTGTCTGGTTGATGTTTTAAACATCTCTGCTAAAAACTGAACGATAAAAATAAACTGACATAATATATGATATACAAAAGTCGTGAACAAACAAGGTGATAACACAAATTCCACAACCCAGCACCTAATTTGGTAAAGCTAAAGATTAAATATATGAAAAGCCCCTTAATTTAAGGTCATTTCCATACGAGTGCACGCCCATGGCCTGTCTCTCATGTGTACATGAAACAGTCCCCCAAAATGGCCTGGCCACCCCACCTGAGAAGTGCTTGATCTTGTAACACTAGTAAATAGTAAAACCTCTTCTAACAGACTGGTGCGCAGCAAAGGCACAGCCCCTTGTGTGAATATAATTTAATATTACACAAGAGACTCACCAGTATAAACAGTCATTTTTCATGTGGTGTATTTCCCTTTACAAGGCTCACAATATTTCCTGTCATACTATTTCAGATGTTTAAAAGATTTGTGGAATAATGAGCAATGTTAAGTGAACAATCAAATTGCGTGTTATACTGGGAAAATTCTAAATATTTTTCTTCCCATTAGTTGAAACTTTCAGAAAAAAGTTTTACAATTATTCTTTCATGTACATTCTAATCATTATAATTACTCCTATCATTATCAGTGTTATTAGTAATAAAAATTAACATTTTTAAACTAGTAAAAAAAAAAATGCCAGGTTTTCTATGGATAACAATAAATAGTGTCCTTAAATCCAACTGGCAATCAATACAAATTTTTCCATCTAGATTTCAAACTGTAAAATCACATTATTGAAGACAATCATTATCAAATGATACCTTGTAAACTGGTTACCAAAGAATTATTCATAAAAATTAGGTATTTCCTGCTTCAGTATTGTACAATTATAAATAGCTTGAAAAGGGTAATTAGGAATTTGCAATTTTCAAAATTGTTTACAGTAAATAGTGCACTTTTCTTAAGGCCTTGCATACAAAATATAAAAAAAACTATTCATGACTTTAAGGTAATACTTGGATTGCAGTACATGTGGACTAAAGTAAATTCGTACAGATAAAAGAAATAATGATTCTACCATCACTGCATAATACTATTAAGATGAGGCAAACAAAAATGGGAATCACTTACTTGACAACCTGATTATTGATGATGGGTTTGACTGGAGAAGCATGATTAGGAAGTGTGGCCATGTCAGCCATGATGATTGCAGGCAAGGGTTCTTGTGAAACCCACTACCAAACACTGTGAAAGAAAATGTGGTTATTTTTGAAGGGAGAAAATAAATCTTTGAAAAACTCACTATCTTTAAATCATAAAACCTGATTAGTAATGATAACTGTAAAACACACTAGCATAAAAACTACAAATCATCTTTAATCTAGCTTTGAAATTCTAAATACATGGATAATTGCAGAACTTATCCAGGACACTTATTTCTCACTGTCATATGCACTTTGGGCACAATTGCCTTTATCTAGTTCAGGACACTTGCATGCATGGAAGTGCAGCATAAAATAAGGAGATTTATGATACAAAAGGATGTCTAACAACTTCAGCACTAAGAGGAAAGACCAGAAATCCAAGTTTGAAAGAATTGAAGCAACATTTATAGTCATCAATGAGGCACATGCACATATTACTGCTCAATATTGGTTGAAAATCAATATAAAGATTTATAAAGAATCCTTAAATGTATGTATGTATGTATGTATGTATGTATCCTAAACAGGGTGATTTGCCCTGCTGTTGTGCAGTGCAAGAACATGAAAAAAGAAGTTTGTGCCAAACACTAGTCTGAATGCTGACAAATGAACAAGCGTTTTAAATGATTATTCCCTCACTTAAACAACTAACTACATCTGGGTGAACAAATGGAAAGGTTTATCAATTATTTTTTCATGTAATCAATATAGGCCATACGGAAAATATTGTGAAACACTTAAAATGCAGTTGTAATATAACCTCAAGACAGTGGCAAGTAAGTCTAGAAATGAGGTGCTGGCATTTCCTGATCACAATGTTATTTCAAATACTAAACCATGTAATTTACCTTCAGTAATTCATCACAATCTGATTTGTACCTACACTGCCTAATGTCTTATTATGTATTTAAATAATTACTTTAAGCCCATTGTTTATTAGCATGCTATTACACTAGTCTTTGTGAAACCAATTTCTCGGTAAGCAAGAGCCAACTGCAATAAACTTTATGCTCTACCATATACAAGTCACTTGTAACATAAAAAGTAATCGGGGAGGGCCTATACATATAATACTCAAATTTACAAAATGTGATACCTATTTCCTAATGACAGTTCTAAACAATATTTACATCTTTCCTCTCTTCTAAAGACTGGTAAAGATCATTCAGACCATATGTCCTCATCAAATTTCTTTTTTCACTTTAAATAGGTCTATTCTATAAAGCTCCCTGATAATCTCTGGTATACGAACAAAATATTTCTCTATCTCTAGCTGTAATATCAAAGTAGGTTAAATTCATCTCTCATAAATGTAGCCATAGACATCTTTCGAAAGGACATTCAATAGCTTCATAGGAGGCGCATACATCAAAAAAAATAGTTTGTCACTACAATAAGAAAGATGCTATATAATTGGCTATCAAATCTCATGCAGATTAATTAAGGCACTAAAACAACACTAATGAGAAAGACGTTTATACTGGCAGTATGGGCCTCTTTAAATAATCATCATATATTATCCTTTGACAAATTCAAGGCCTGAAAATGGCGACTACAACATTGTACAACTCGGTCGAAGACTGTCCTTGGCTATTTCAGGGGGTACATTTGGAAAATAAATAATTATAACTAACACTTTCATTGCAACACTATCAAAATTGATTATTACATATCCAACAGGTTTCAGTGTAAAGACTGCAACCTATACATTTGTGTTTGCTGTGTTTCCATGTCTCAAATAGAATGATAGTTAGGTTTAAAAACAACCATTGCCAATTCTACCAATTGTTGCCGTGATTAAAAATATACATCAAAATGTAATAATTTAATCATAGTATATCTGAACCATTGTTATCTACCACTGGTAATTTTCATGCGGTCAGTTTATAGACTCCTAATTTGAGATCTCCAGACCTATCTTGAAATTTGGACAAATCTTGGCATCTAGGCCCTTTCGTGGACACCAACCCTGGCTTCTCCAATATCAACAGTTACTATATGTTACATAGCACCTTTATTAATAATGGTTAACTGCGGCGGTTAGAAATTAATATTGAAATATTCAATACCAAATAATAGTAAAAGTTGCTTTATCTGATAGTGAATTCAAGCTGGGTTGTTTAAGCTTTTACCTTTCTAAATCAAACACTTTAAAAATGTAATGATTTGATTTTAAAATAAAATTCAGTTGACATAGACTTCAATTTTTTTAACAAACTTTAAAATGAATAAATATACATGACACCGACATTAGTACATGCTTTTTTTTTCTGTCATTTCCAACAAACACTATACATCCACAGAGGCCAAGGAGTGGGTTAAATACCTTTGCCATTGTAATTGTATTTTCAAATAAACAAAAATTAATAACTATTTCATTATAACTAAGCCTAAGTTTTTATTTGTATCTGACCCTTACATTTCCTGCATTTACATTTCTTGGCTTTATGTCGAGTGAAAATATACATGCCCATTTGAGGCATCTACCTAATTAAACATCTATTTCAGGACAATACCCCCAAGAACTTGCTGTGGCCAAATGAGTATTAAGGCATTTCATATAATTAGGATTAACCCATTGGTCGAGGTTTTAATAATAGGTATACAGTAGGATGGCGGGTTTACAATGTCTGGCACGGTGCCATTCGCGTCTACGACTCGACTCTTTTGCATTTCATTTGTATTTGAAGTATTTAACCTGTATCTAACCACATCCCTAACTATCTTATCACTGGGGTAAGTTTGAGAAGATGGTAAATAATCACACAAGGCTAAATTTGCAAAGAGTCCCACCTATTTTATTCAAATGTTTTAAGTGGGACTAATAACTCTAGTTCTGGACACTATGTCCTGATCTGTTATAGGCAGGTAAGGGATGTAATTCTGCAAAATTTGTCTGCTACTCCATCAAACAGAGGTTTATTGATATGTGATAGGCAGCCCTAACTGCAGAATTTTTTACAATTATAATTACAAGACTAGAGAAGGTCATGTACAAAAATATGACTACTTATGAGAATGTCATTTCAATACTTTGCTTTACAAATATAGCAAATATAAACAAAAAGCATAACCTATCAGCTAATAAAAAAGCCAAAGAAGTCAAGTAGAACTCATGGTATATGTATTAGTAATTATCAAGAAAAATAAAACTCTGGGTGATACTGGCCTCATGCTCTGGCAAAATCTAGCAAATGCAAATAGAGCTTGAAATATTCCTTACTCGACCTTAAATCAGGTCAAACAAACTCATCCACATAAGGAACATGTTAGTAACATAAATGCATAAATTCAGACATTGAGTAGCATTTGGGAGCTTACTTTTAACATGCAAATTATGGTAAATCTTACCCAAACATGTGAACTCTCAACTTGAGAGTAATCAAGGAAACGCTAACAACCCCCTACGTAACCTAAATTTCTCTGGCAAATTCTCAAAGCAAAGAAGTACAAGGTCGATCAAAGGTTTCTTAATTTTTAGCAGAGCACTGCTTGGTGTTGAGGCAATGGAGATCACTTGAAACTGCGAGACTTGCATATAATTCAGACTGTGGATCTAAGGTCAAGATTAATTTGAAGATGGATTTATGAAATCCTTTCAAGACAGGTAACACCTTTATAATGTTGAGCAAGGGCTGAGCACCTAAATGCAAGTTTTCCATTGATTTACGGTATGAAATACACATCTATATAAAGATAATATTTGCCAACTGATACTATTTAGCCTTTGGTATAATAGGTTATCAAATCCAAGAGAACACAAGTTGTCATCCCAACAAATAGCAAGACCCACCACGAAAGTGATCTAAGCCCATAAGAGTGTCCGCCACGGAAGTATTAAAGCCATCGCAGGTTTTGTTTTGGCCTGAAATTTACATTTGGGCACAATATCTACCTAGATGCAACCTTATTCTGGTTAATTACACCTATATATTAGGTACACTTCATATATTGGGTTGGAGATTCGAGAAGGTTTAATGTATTGGTATAGGTTAGTTTACTTGTTGGTTCCTATTACTTTTTCCCCAAGATTTCATTGCATTTCATACCAGTTGTGTATTCTAAGAATTACAAAATTATCTGCACAGTTCTTATGGTCAATTCTTCCTAAAATTAATAGCTTTGACTTTATATCTTTCAAATATCTTACCGAGATTGACCTAAACACTAATTTTATTTGGAAATACAAACTCGGTGTCAAAAACTTTCGCCAGAATCCATCGACATATTTGCCCCCGTATTTAACTTCAAATAAAAGGTCTCTCTTATTCCTACCAAACTGCAAAATAGAGAGCATATATTAAAAAATAAAAATCCTTGGGTGAAACGGATCGACCCGGGGTACCCACGCCCCCCCACCCCCCTCCTCGGGCCCAGAGAGAAACAAAGAAACAGCCACAGTGTAATTCTCGGGGAAATTGCATGTCAACGAGAGAGGAAGGAGAGAGAGAGAGAGGGAGTGCGAAGGAGAGAAAGGAAAACACTCCCCCCTCTTCTTCTTCCTCTTCCTCCTCCTCTTCTATCTACATTGGGTATCCAAGCGGCGGCGGGCAGGCGGCGGGCAGGCGGGAGGAGGCAGTTGTCAAAAGGGATCAGCTGAGGAGGAGGCCAAACAAACCCCCTAATATCACGGCGGGGAAACACTCCTCTGATCAATACACACAACAATCATCATCTTCCATCACACAAGCTCACTCCTCGGTCATCGGTACTCACATCGAAATAAAATCTGGCCCGATGCACAGCGATAAAAAAGCAAAGTTTCTTTGTACTTGTCCGGTCACTTAATCAATATGGCGAGTCGCCGAAATTCCGGTTAAGAGAGGTTCGTGTGCCGACTCGTGCAGGGACTCTCACGCCACTCTTATTTTAGGGGATTTCAAGTCACTCGTCTCTCTCTTTTTTTTAAGCTTTGATTCCTCGGCACTTGGGTGGGTGTTTCACCGGTTAACGCATTTTTGAGACGCACAAGTTGTTTATAGGTTCGATGAAATACTGTGAGTGATCATCCTTTCTTCACGAATCACGACGAAGGAAAAGGCCGTTGGATCCACACTTTGTCGTTGACTGAAACCAAATGCCTCACTCGCTGCGCAACGCCCGCCACGCTTTTCTTGCCTTTTAATGGCTCCCGGGACGGCCTGGTCTCTCGGTTTTTTCACTATTTTCATTTAGGAGTGACGAGATTCGTTTGCCGTATCTTTGGTATGGAGATTTCCTGTATGAATGATATATTTCCGTTCGTTTGGCTCTGGCGCTGTCTGGCAACCCGTGGAACTGACAGTAATGATAGAAAGTTTTGCAGTTTCAAAGTTTTTTGTTGTTTAAACAAAGGTTATGCACACTATGAAAAATATAATAAATTATAATAATACTCATTGTTAAGATGTTAGTCGCCAACCATCGAAAATCGCAAAATATGAGGTATATAGCGCAGTTAATCTTCTTTAGACTCGGTATTTTGTTTTGTTATGAACCCAAGCAGTTTCCTTTTCGAAAT
>BOPN01009241.1:0-7500 GCA_017312705.2 Penaeus japonicus | reverse complement strand
TTGATGCCCTCAAAGCTAGCAGTGTTTTATCTGATAAAAGAACAACAGCTGAATATAAACATTTCTCAAAAATCTTGAAAAATAAGATAAGACATTTATAGTCTGGTGGTCTACTCTTTCGCAGACATGGCAGTCTTAGACAAAAAGGTAGCAAAAAGTCCAAAAATAGACAGATAGATAGAGACATATAGACAGACAAGATAGGGATCCGATAACTATGCATTATTATATGTGCATTTCATAGTGCATAGGTGATAGTTTATTTATAAGATATATTGGTAACCTCATGTTGTTTAAAGTTTATCTCAAGACTAAATGTGGGGATTACCTAAACTCTAACACTGAGGTGATAATGTCTTTGCTGAGGATGTCACAATCTGTTGCTAAGAGAAAAATAGATTACATAACACAAGGTGGTGGTAGTGGGGGGGGGGTCCTATCTTAGACTTCATCTCGTGTTTACTTTTGTTGTTACATAAAGAACACAATAGCATATTCCCAACATTTCTTCTTTCCCTCAGTAGTCTCCAGTTACTGTTAACCTTCCCTGTGATGGTATCATATTCGGTTCTGTGTCTCCCGTTATCCACTCATCTCTAATTGCATCCCTCCGTTGCAGTTGTAAAGCTATGGCGTTGCATCACAATAACACCACAGTGACCTACAACGAAATTAGGTCAACCAAGGTCACGGAGTACGAGAATCCCTAACGCAGACCTTCACGGGGGACTCGTCTATTTTCAGTGGTGCAGAAAGAGAACGTTTTTTGTTTTTATTCTTTCCACTTTCTTTTCACCCGTGCCTTCCTCGCCGAATAATCTATATGGAGTTATACTAAACACCTGTCATAGTAAATAAAGGGAAAGATAAAGATGGGGATGGACGAAGAGAAGGAGGAAAAGAGGACATGGTAATGACATGAATAGTATCACCCACGATAGTGATGATTAATTGTTCATGTAAATAACAAATAGTGATGGTGAGAACAGTAACAGTACTACTTACAAGAGCTACCGACAACAATACAAATTTGAAATAGTATTGCAGAATAATATCAGAGGTAGGCATTACAACACTAATAATAATAAATGAATATTACCAGAAATATCATGACGATAACTAGTCATAACTAATGAAAATAAGGTACTAATTAGAGTAATAAGAAATAATCATGATCATGATGATAATGATAATCATAATAGAAATATTACTAGCATAAAGTGTCGTATTTCTAAAAGCAAAAAATAATAATACGCCTGACGACCGTAATAACACGAATTATGTGACATTAAAATATTACTGGTGATATTGCAGACAATAACTACCATAACAATAATAACGACCATATCAGTGATAATAATGATGATAATGACAATATTGATAATGACAATGACTGGTGACAATGATGATAATAATAACAATAATAGTGATGACAATAACAAAAACTAATAATAATAATCAAAAAGATATAACCAATAGTGATGGTAATGACAATTATATTAAAGATGCAAATTATGATATCAAAATAACCAATTAGGCACAATAACCATAATGTCAACCATTACATTAAGCTGAGAGAGAGAGAGAGAGAGAGAGAGAGAGAGAGAGAGAGAGAGAGAGAGAGAGAGAGAGAGAGAGAGAGAGAGAGGGAGAGAGAGAGAGAGAGAGGGGGAGAGAGAGAGAGAGAGAGAGAGAGAGAGAGAAAGAGAGAGAGAGAGAGAGAGAGAGAGAGAAAGGGAGAGAGAGAGAGAGAGAGAGAGAGAGAGAGAGAAAGAGAGAGAGAGAGAGAGAGAGAGAGAGAGAGAGAGAGAGAGAGAGAGAGAGAGAGAGAGAGAGAGAGAGAGAGAGAGAAAGTGAGAGTGAAAGAGCGAGAGCGAGAGAGAAACAGCTGAGGAACCTAACAAGATTACTCCGTAGCACAGAAGGCAAGCTAGGCATTAACAAATACTATGACGCTTGCCTCTTGCAGTTTTTGTACTCAAACAGCACAGCGCACCTTGCAACCGCCCACAACTCTGTTGCTTCGTCACGTTCAAGAGGAATGAGTGACGCAGTAAATCCCCCCCCGCCTTCCAGCTCTGGGAGTGGTCATTCCTCTTCGCAATGTTTGACTGTTTTTTGCGGTTGGGTAAACACCGGTTGCTTTGAGGTTGGGTATATACATTGGTTGCTTTACGGTTGGGTATTATACACTGGTTGTTTGAGTTTGTGTTTGTCGGTTTGCGAGTTGTGGTTGTGTTTGTTATAGGTTTTCGTTATATTCGATTTGCCAAAAGGTCCATACGCTACATGTATACGATGGTCGCCATGTAAAGTAATATAGATAAATGTAATTCGAATAAATATATATATATATTCTTCGCATTTCGCCTTTGTCTTAAAAGGCAACCTTCCGGGAACACCTCAAATACGCCACCGAGAACTCCGAATACCGGATGTGGTTGACTTTGCCTGGGGGGGGAGTCTAAGAGGGGGGGGGGTGAGGGTAACAAGGCTTCTCTGTGTATCTTATCATCCCGTTAAGGCTTTATATTGTGGCACACGCATGGACTATCACGTTCGTATATATTGTGAAGAGTGAAATGGTTAGTGATAATTATGATGATTGTTCTTTTACTTACAAGAAAGGCAATACGTACACCGTTTTACGAGCGTGTTATTTTTTTTGTTCTGCTACACGGAGACAGGATGCTGTTGTGTGGTTAACTGTACTTACCTGCTGACTGCTGCTATTTTCTTCCCTTTGGCTGCTTCAGTTGTAAATACGAATTGTTGTGTTAGTAATAGCGAGGTATGTAAAGAAAGAAAAAACCTTGGACTGTGTTTAGATTATGTTCAGAAGCTATTTTGTTATGCTATTTGATCTTAAAGGATGATCATACTAACTGTCTCCTACAGTTGATGAATTTCAGAAGATAGCAAATATGTTCCTAACAGAAATTAGATATGGACTTCACAATTTTCAGTGCCACTATATTGACTAACTTCTATGTAACAAAATTATGTGATAAAGATGAACATATTTACTGCATCTGCGTTGATGTTTACAATGTTTACAAATGTGTGTGTATGTATGTATATACAAATCCAAAATTGATATGGCTAGAATCAGTGAATCCAGAATTTGGGGAAAGAAGTTTCATTTCAACTTCAGTGACTGCCCAGGTGGTAAAAGTCAAGGTTTAGCTGATAGAAGTTGGGCTATGTCGGTGTTAAGTCCAAACTCTGGGATGCCATATTCCATGGCTGGGAGCTTAGGTCATGAAAGGACACACAGAAACACTTCTTAACATGGCTGTTTCACATACGCTGAATATCTTACCAAGTAGTGCACTGAAAATGAATGCAACTCTGTTAATTATGGTTTGTGGTGGTAGGGCTTCGGGTTGTGTGGTCAGTTAAAATGGTGGCTGCCGGCCATATCCCAAGCCGTTTGCCTTAGGCCCGGATGGGGATCACGTGACCTAGCCACGGGCTACGACCTGACTTCTCCTGAGATCAAGAGAGGTCCGGCCATCACCACCTACAGACTGTCCTCATTTATTTAGTCCTCTTAGCTTGACCCAGTCTCGCTGAATATTCCTCATTGCCTTCCCAAACAAGACCATGCCGAATCTTCACGACGAAAATGAAACACAGATGATAGCTAGTTAGTTTCCCTGCTCCTGCCAGCTACTGTAACCTCTACCATAACAAAGGAGGATCTTACAGCAGGCGGTCCGGGCTGGCGTGGGTGGTAGCACAGCGGGCAGGGTCATTTCACCAGTAAGTTTGCCGAGAGGATGCCAATGGTGAGGGTGGCTGGCACTAGGGAGAGGGGGCAGTATAGGGGGACTAGACATGTGCCAGGAAGGACAGGAGAGGAACTGCGAACGATGACCGGCTTTGGCAGCGAGGGGCTTAGGTTGGCAGGAGTCATAGTGTAAGGAGCCTATTGCGGCAAAACATTTAATGAGACATATGGGATATTAAAAGCCGAGACTAAGTTAGGTGTTGTGCTTGGGAATGAGTACAGGGGTCATGAGTACCACGGCCACCCTAGGTACAGAGACCTAGACTGACCTGCTGTATCCAGAATGGGTCGGGTCAGAATGATCTTCATTGACCTCTGGGTAAGAAGTTGCTTCAGTCTGCCTGGAGTCTTTTA
Organism: Penaeus japonicus; assembly: GCA_017312705.2. Lineage (NCBI taxonomy): Eukaryota > Metazoa > Arthropoda > Malacostraca > Decapoda > Penaeidae > Penaeus > Penaeus japonicus. The sequence continues at coordinate 3,353 of BOPN01009241.1, read as the reverse complement.
CTGTAGAATCGATACAGGTTAAGGTTTATCTGGAGTTGGAGCCAGGTCAGCTCGGGGGAGACGTGGAGAGCGAGGTCGGCTATCAAGCAACTTGGACCAAGGAAGGCGACATCGTATCAAAGTATGAAGTGGCAGGTCAGGCAATGTATGTAATTCACACCAGGGGCACCTTCTAATGCAAGGGGAGGAGGGACTCACGAATTTCTAAAAGCTAATCCCTGACATTACACACACACATACACCATATATATATATATCTATATCTATACACACACACACACACACACACATATATATATATATATATATATATATATATATATATATATATATATATATACACACACGTGCATATGCATGTATATTTTTTTCTTTCTTATACACATCTGGTCAGTAACAAATCATGAGTTGGTCATCTATCGTTTTCATTCAGAAGCACATATGTCTTGGCATTTATACATTTGAATCAGATAGATATGAACATAAATAATACACACATACATATATATACATATACAAATATATATAAATATAAATATAAATATATATATGTATCATACATATGTATATATATACATATACATAATTAAAAATCATAAATATCAAGACATGTGCCTCTAAATGAGGACGATAGATGACCAACTCACGATTGTTACTTAGCAAATTTGAATACGTGCTTTCACCCTACTTCATATCATTGTTAACTGCGGAAAAGCCCTTGCACCACCAGCTGTTTGTTTAATCAAGTATATTTATCTTCGTTAAAATGTGAGTTACATAATTGCACAGCTGGCTATGCATGTATTCCCTCAGAAAGAATCATCTGCCACATTTAGCCAAAATTTGCAACGAGAACAACACAGAAAAAAGGCTATTATAGAGAGTACCGAGTGCGTACGTGATTGTTTGTCGCCTGTAGTTTATTCCACCCAAGTCTAATCTGACCGACATGATACCCTATCATGTATGAAAGCCTATCTGAATAAAGGACGGTGCGCTAGAAATCCTATTAGCTGATGCTCTCCCCGCCATCCATCTCCTGGTGGCCCTAGGGGATCGTGAGTGCGTGTTTTGATCCCAGTACGTGCACATGCACACGCGCGACCCTGCCACATCTTCCCCTTGGGTCCGTTATCGCGGGACGGGAGTCCTCGGGTCCGTTGGGGATGTGGCAACGCCGTGGAAAGAATGCTACACCGAAGGGGGATCTTAGGAGGGCGCTGATTGGCTGCGGGGTTTATGTCGAGGGAGGTGATTGGTCGGCAGCCGTCCCCGCGCTATTACCTGCTAGCAGATGTAATCAGGGACGAGGAAAGTAGGGATGAACTTACTGGTAAGATTATTTCCAACTTTTGAGCTCGTAGTGTGGATATACTGCAGGAAATCTTGCTGGGTACGGTTTCGAAAGTGCCAGAGAATAACCCGAGGGTAGAAGTACAGCGCGAGTAGTTGGCCCGTGGAAGAAAATGAGTGAAATCTGTGCGTGAAGGTCTCTCCGTTGGCCTGGGCTCGCTCGCCCAACACGAGGAGGCACTTTGTAAACAACTCTTTGTGGGACTTCCCGCCCTGTAAGCATTGCGTCTTATTTTTACCATCACCCGGTCTGTTAGATAGAGTGCTGCAGCAGAAAAGATGCAGAGTAGGTGGTACGCCATGAGTTCCGTGATCGGAATAGAGGTTAAAAGGCCGTGCCAAGTCGGGTGGTGTGGGCAAGTGACCGTGATGTGAGAGGGCTCATGGTATTTCCGTTTTTAAAGTTGTAGTGTAACGTAGACGCGTGTGTGGATCTGGTGGAGTACGCCCAACTTCTTGGAAAATCGTTGGAAACCTGTAGTAGAACCTTTGCTTTTGGTGTTATGGGGGGACGACCTGCTAAGGAAATTCAGCAGTGAAGGTGCAGTCTTCAGGACCGTTTCATTCACACGGATCTTCTTTTGTGGTGTTCGTGACAAATGCCTATTCAAAGGTGCGGGGTTTTACGTGGATGGAAATTCATACTTTGATGATGGGAAGAAAGTTTTGTCCAGTTCCATATATATGTTTTTAATTCTTGTGCTCATACAACAAGTAATTTTATAATCAAAAGTTTCTTCAGTGATTTAATTTGCTAGTGTAACATGTTCACAAGAAAAGGAATATTGTTGGTGTATTCAGCATTTGAATTGAGTTTCATATCAACTAGAATGAGATTGCCAGGAAATAAGGCAACAGAGGCAGGAAGAGGGGAAAACAGCCCCCATTCAGACAATCTTTGATATCGTATGCACTCAAACAGTCTGGCTCTCCAGATTTGTTCAAGCTCTCATGAGTGAAAATTATTCCATTACTTATTACTTGTATTCACAATTTACGTTTAGAATGAATGCAGGACTTGACAATACAACCACAGTGAATCAAGGATTGCTGTGGTCTGTGTACCTCAAGTGCTCCAGGAAAGGCCAATAAACCTCCTGCACTTAGTCTGGTAAGATAAGAGCTTATATTCCTCCAAGCACTGTGGCGAGAGGTCTAAGCTCTGTCTTGCCAAAATCAATGTGTAGGAGGTTTGTTAGTCTTTGATAGAGAACTGAAAGTGAAGGCACTTGCTTTAGTTTTCCCATATCACTTTTTATTTGTATTCCTTATATTGAGTCTACTGATCTGTTTGAGAGTCCTTGAAGTAACCAAATAATCAAGATCAGTGTGGTATTCGTACTTTTCTGTTTACAAGGGAGCGGATCTAATTTAATTTAACCTTTATTGATGCTGGGGATTTGCACTCTCCACTATGGTTAAGATTTATCATTATTGTTATTGGTATAATTGTTATTATCATTTATTGATATTTTATTTAATCATCATTATCACTATTATTAGTATTGATGATAATCATGGTGATGATGATAATGATAGTGATTTTTTTTACTGATGATTATTTTTATTAAACATTTTTTATCAAAATTTTTATTGTAATAATTATATTATTTATAGGGATGACCATAGTAATAATAATGGTGATTATTATAATTATTAGTTACTATTGATATTTTTAATTTTGCTAGTGTAATTTTTGCAATTGATAATGATAATGAGCATTAATAATATTGACTGATGATGATGATGATAATAATAATGATAATGATAATGAAAATATGGATTCATATTATTATTGCAATGATGATTATTATTATTGTACTTATTAAACTAACAATAAATACTTATATTATTGAAATTATTGTTAACAATAATTATATAAATGATATTGATATTAACTTGTATATGTATGAGCATAGATATATATATATATATATATATATATATATATATATATATATATATATATATATATATATATATATATATATATATATATT
>BOPN01009240.1:7500-10000 GCA_017312705.2 Penaeus japonicus | reverse complement strand
TATATATATATATATATATATATATATATATATATATATATATATATATATATATATATATATATATATATATATATATATATATATAACAAATTAACCAACGCTGTGTAGAACATATATGTTCAAAAATTCTGTGTCAGAACCAACGTCAAGTTGACCCTATATCATGTTCAACTAAAAACCAACTCTTTACTATATGATCCTGTGACCTCTGCTATCTCCTTTACATATTAAGGTGTGTCTTTGGTGTTATTTAGTTTTCATACGTTATTTTTACTTAATTTCCATATTCTTGTTACCATTATATTGAAGCCTTTTGACCTATATTCCATGTTACCTAACTCTAGTAGTGTGTGTGTGTGTGTGCGTGTGTTGTGCATGTGTATGTGTGTGTGTGTGCGTGTGTATGTGTATGTGTGTGTGTATATGTGTATGTGTGTGCGTGTATGTATATGTGTGTATATGTGTGTGTGCGTGTATTAATGTATGTGTGTGTGTGTGTGTGTGCATGTATGTAAACATGAGGGAAAACACAACAAAACGATCCACCGTCGAACACCACACGCTGTATAACGTGATACATTCTGACCAAAATGCGCCCGCTAGGCCACGCAAATCAGAGAGTCTGGTTCGCCGGCCAAGTCTCGAGTCTCGAGGTCCTTCAGCAACATATTTAAGGCTTGAATGGCTTCTTAAGAGGAAATCGTTGCAGCATGATCCTCGATCAGTTACGCGCCCTGGATCGCATTATGGAAAGGGGCCTTCTAATTTCTGCTGACAGACGTTTCCCTCGGAGAGTCGGGGTGCGCGCGCGCGCGTGTGTGTGTGTGTGTGTGTGTGTGTGTTTGAGACTTTCTCTCTCTCTTTCTCTTTCCTGCTTTCTCACCCTCCTTGTCTTTCCCTTTTCTTCTTTTTCTTCTTTCTCTCTCTCTTTTTCTTTCTCTTTCTCTGTATCCCTCTCTCTCTCTCTCTCTGTTTCTTCATCCTCTTCTTCTCTCTCTCTATCTCTTCTTCTTATCTCTCTCTTCTTCCTCTTCTTCTTCTTTCTCTCTCTATCTCTCTCTCCATCTCTTTCTTCTCTCTCTCACACACAATCTCTCTTCTCTCTTCTCTCTCTTTCTCTTTCTCTCTCTCTCCCCCCCCCCCCCTAATAGAATAGATTACATTACTAGTCAAGACCTAACAACAAATATCTTCAGCCAAGGGTATGCCAGCCAAAGACAGCGATTGAGATCATTAGATTTACAAGGGTTGTCATCCACCCTTTCCATCCAATGCGGTTACATTACGAACAGAACCCATGCCTTCCTCGGGTCGCCCAGCGATTACGTAATGGAAACAACTTTTGAGGATGAGTGGTGAAGTTACCCGGATGTGGTAAAGTATAATGATACTTCTCATCGTTAACATCGGATTGACTTGTTGGCTGAGAGGTAAGAATTCTCCGAAGTCAAGTCGATGATAAATACGACTGGGTATTGGAAGGCAAACACGACACGAACATGAAATAATAAAGAAATAATTCCTAAAGATTAACTCCCAAGTCCTCAAGGGAAAGCAAATGAAACGACACGAACATGAAATAATAAAAAAAAAATAATTCCTAAAGATTAACTCCCAAGTCCTTAAGGGAAAACAAATGAAACGACACGAACATAAAATAATAATAATAAAAAAATACCTAAAGATTAAAGCAAATAAATTTTAATTGAAATAAGTTGCGTCAGAGATGGATCTTCGTTTAGAGATCGAGGGATATTATCAAAAGGGTCCTTAACACTCACCTTCTCCGTCCGTTTTCTTGCAAACTCCCCCCCCCCCCCCCCGTGGTTATGATGCAAATTAAAAGACGCTTACAAAACTCATCAAAGTAAAAGCTGACACGAAAGTCCTAAAAAGACTCCTGATGATTATATATACACGACACAGTGCTGTGTACGTACATACTGTGTACATCGTGAAGTATCCATCTCTCTTATTAATGTCAGACTGATGTTATTGGTAAAGTTTTCCGGAATTGAACAGCCTTGTGGCTTAGAAGCATCGCCTGTGGACACACATTCTCTGATCTAGAGTACAAAGATGTCCAATAAGTGTCCTGAATTATGTATCTAAGAATTTTGTATCTTAAGCTCTGACATCAGACCATCCTTTTGAGGTTGTTGAACTGTCATTCAACATCATGACTTCTTTAAGAAGTACTGTATTTTTTTTGTTGTTGTTGTTGTTGTTGTGTGTGTGTATTAAGGATAATTTTATGATATGGTCGACTTAAACGGTCTACTGAATTCATAATTTGACACGATAAAACATGGAAATCAAAAAGAAACAAACGTTGAACACATAATGCATATATTATAAAACAAGATTCACCTTTAAACATTAAGCAAATAAAACCCAAGTGCAAAAATAAAAAGGTTGATAAAAAGGTATATCACCCAGCTGTTAAAAAAAAAACTAGGATGTTACAAAGCCCCCCTCACAGCATGGAATACTTTCA
>BOPN01009239.1:28557-31057 GCA_017312705.2 Penaeus japonicus | reverse complement strand
GATAATAATGATAATGATATTTTAGATTATGATGATAATGATAATATCTATGATAATGATAAAGATAACAATTAAAATAATATCAATGATAATAATAATGATAATGATAACAGCAATGATAATGATAATGATAATAATAGTAATAATGATAATGATAATAATAGTAATAATGATAATGATAATAATAATAGTAATAATAATAATAATGATAATAATAATAATAATGATAATAATAATAATGAAAATAACGATGACAATAATAATAATGATAAGAAAAGTAAGAATCATAATGATAAATATGTAAATGAATTGATCATGATAGCAGTAACAATATGCACAGGTAACTAAAGATACATGCGTTTCCACATACAAAGAATGCATAGCAGGTCTCTGGATACCACATAAAAATGCCACAGCTCTCACATACATCAATACCATTAACTATATTTATGTTTTTGTTCTCCATAAAGTCCCAAAGCTTTTTAACACACAATAGATAACATGCTAATTCTAAATGCATAAAAAAAAATGTTTTATCTATAACTGATGAGGCATATGTCTTACCTGGGAATTAATATATCTGTGTGATTAATATGTGCATAATTAACACTCCGCTCAACTGGTTACCTTATCTCTGCCGTATACACACATATAATCTGTACTAACACATGCATGGGCGTTGTTCATTTTTGTCCCATCTTGTATATTTCTCTCCCCTGTACACATGCCGTTGTACAATTGGGAGGACTGTACTTAATGTACTACTGTGCAGGTTTTGTGCAGGGATACGAAAACACATTCGCTTCATGATATAAGATATTCAAACTTAACACACAATGTCAACAATAACCCAATAAATATTCCATACTATATCTAGCATACAACAACAGTGAAATATAAATAAGTGCTGTAATAACATTAAATAACAACAGTAATAAATATGTCCTTGGAAGCAATCAAGGAAAACTATGATTCAATGGGATGTGAGGGCGAGAATAATCAGAAAAAGACGAGAGGGAATTTTCAGGAAAGAGAGAGAGGGGGAGAGGGGACAGAGAAAGAGAGACAAAGAGAGAGAAGAGAAGAGAAGAGAATGAAAGAGAAGAGAAGGGAAGAGAAGAGAAGAGAAGAGCTGAGAAGAGAGAGAGAGAGAGAGTGATTTAAATCTTCTTCCTTTATTCCAACCTCCATAATCACCATGACTTAATATGAATTCAAAACATCAGTATTTCTGCCTCAATTGGAAAACACAAAATTACAAAATTGATAACTAACAGTTCGTGATGCCATTAATTTCTTTGAATTCCTAATCTCTTAATAATATGAATTTGGAAAAGGTAGATATTCTAATAATAACTAGAAACATCAACATGAAAAGTTCAGAAAGATAATGATAACGATATTGATGATGGTGACAATGATAATGATTATAACGTTGATGATAATAATCATGACAATAATAAAATTTTGAGAAAGAAAAAATAGACGAAAGACAGATGAAGGATGAAAGGGTAAGGAGATACAAAAATGTATAACGAGAAATCAATAAATAGTTTCCTATTTAGTTTTATAAAATTTCCCTAAACTTCTCCAAGACCACAACAAAATATTGTCGTCTACAAATAAGAGAGAGAGAAAGAGAGAGAGAGAGAGAGAGAGAGAGAGAGAGAGAGAGAGAGAGAGAGAGAGAGAGAGAGAGAGAGAGAGAGAGAGAGAGAGAGAGAGAGAGAGAGAGAGAGAGAGAGAGAGAGAGAGAGACAGAGAGAGAGACGGAGAGAGAGAGAGAGAGAGAGAGAGAGAGAGAGAGAGAGAGAGAGAGAGAGAGAGAGAGAGAGAGAGAGAGAGAGAGAGAGAGAGAGAGAGAGAGAGAGAGAGAAAGAGAGAGAGAAAGAGAAAGAGACAGAGACAGAGACAGAGAGAGAGAGAGATAGAGAGACAGAGAGAGAGACAGAGAGAGATCGAACCAGAGAGCGATCGAACCAGACAGACAGAGAGTACGTAAGCTACACTACTTGTTATGCACCCGTGGTTATCATCAGCTCGTTGTTTCGGCCCTCTGGCGGATGCGACAACCACGTGTGCATACGAGTCACAGCAAACGGACACCTGTTGCTCTGGCCTCATGCGCAAGATAACGAGGGCTGGACTACTTACATTAAGCTTGGGAGGAGTGATAAACTCAGAGAGAGAGTGTGTGTGACAGGAAGGGGGAAAGGGAGGGGGAGGAGGAGCGGGAGGGAGAGGGGGAGGGGTGTGGGAGGGGGGAGGGAAAGGGAGAGGGGGAGAGGTGTGAGAGGGGGAGGGGGTGTGGGAGGGGGGAGGAGGAGGGAAAGGGAGGAGGAGGAGTGTGGGATGGGGAGGGGGAGGGTGTGGGAGGGAGAGGGAGAGGGGGGAAAAGGAAGGAGGGAGGGAGGAAGGGAAGGGTGAGGAAGAAGGGAGAAGGGGAGGGAGGGAGGAGTGAGGGAGAAGTAGGAAATAGGAGGAAGAGAGAGAGAGAGAA
>BOPN01009239.1:11057-26057 GCA_017312705.2 Penaeus japonicus | reverse complement strand
ATTTAATTACTGATATACATACTGCAATATATCATGCCACAACAACATATAAAACCATGGCAAAGTGCCACAACATTAATGCCACGCCAACATATAATACCAAGACAACATACCAACATACCGCAACACGTAATGCCAACCCAACAAATAATACAAAGACAACATCCAGCGCCACAACAAAGCGCTGCAACACGTAACGCCAACCCAACAAATAATACAAAGACAACATCCAGCGCGGCAACAAAGCACTGCAACACATGATGCCAACCCAACAAATAACACAAAGACAACATCCAGCTCCGCAACAAAGCGCTGCAACACATAATGCCAACCCAACAAATAACACAAAGACAACACCCAGCACGGCAACAAAGCACTGCAACACATAACGCCAACCCAACAAATAATACAAAGACAACATCCAGCGCTGCAACAAACCGCTGCAACACATATCCTCAGCCGGACATCCATGCAACACCCGCGCTCACCTTCAAAGCGACCAAGATCCGAGAGCGCGTCCGACGAAGGACCACCGCCGCCGACTTCGAGTTGCCTGCTCTCGCTCTCCGCCGTTCCGGTCTTTGGGAAGTCGAAGGAAGGGAGCGGCGACGAGCTCTCGGGGGCGGGAGCTCTCTCCTCTTCGTCGTCAGGTACGAATTCCAGGGGGATCGGGAAGCCACGGAATTCCAGGGCTTCCTGACCTGGGTTGGGCGGGGGGTGAGGATAGTGATAAGCATGGTGATGATGATGATAATGATAATAGTCAATAATCATTATCATTACTATTCTACTATTACCCTTATCATCACTGTATCATCATTACTACTACTACTACCACTATCATCATAATGATAACAGTGACGATAGTACCAATAATAATAACAACAATGCCAATAATCATAAATATAAGAATAACCAACCAACGAAAGAAAAAAAAAATCGAATCTCGCTACAATAATTCTCGAACACACTCCAACCACATCAAGGATTCTCCTACAAGTCCCGCCCACCTAATAAGGATTCTCACCTAAAGCCTTCGATTCCTCACTCGACTGAAGGATCTCGCCATTGATTCTCGGTCTGGTCCTTCTGCTCTTCTGTGTCGTGGGCGGGGTGGGCGGCGTGGGCGTGGGGAAACCTCTGGGTGGTGTTGGGCGTTCTTGTCTCACGAGGTACACGGATACCTCCTCCTCCACTGGCTGTGGGGAGGAAAAGAAGGAAAAGGTGATTTGGGGGAAAATAAAAAGAGGAAGATAAAATTAAAGAAAAAGAGTAAGTGAAAAAAGTGGGAAAAAAAAGCGCGAAGATTTGAGAACAGAGAAAAGAAAAGAAAAGCAACAGTTAAAGAAAAAATTAAAATAACAAAAAAGTGAAATAATTAAAAGCGAAAAGTTAAAGAAAAAAGTGAAACTTTGAAAAAAAAGTGGAAACTTGAAAAATTGAACAAAAATTAAAGGAAAACTTCATTGGGAAAATGGATTAGGAAAAAATAACTGTAATTTACATATTCCAAAATAAAGCTGTTTAGCTCAATGAATATGCATATAACTGAGGCTGACGTGGATATTATGTTGAGAGAAAGTGAGTGAGTGGGGGAGTGAGTGAGTGGGTGAGTGAGTGAGTGAGTGAGTAAGTGAATGGGTGGATAGGTGGGTGGGTGAGTGAGTGAGTGGATGAGTGAATGAGTGAGTGAATGATTGAATGAGTAAGTGAGCGAGTGAGTGAGTGGGTGGGTGGGTGAGTGAGTGAGTGAGTGAGTGAGTGGGTGAGTAAGTGAGTGGGTAAGTGAGTAAGTGAGTGTGTGAATGATTGAGTGTGAGAGCGAGTGAGTGAGTTGGCGAAAAGGTTAATGATTGAGTGTGTTAGTGAATGAGCGAATAGTTTTGTGAGTGAGTGAATTGAATAAAAGAGTGGGTGAGTGAATGAATGAGTGAACAAATGAGTCAGTAAGTAAATGAGTGAATGAGTGATATGAGTTTGGATTCATAGTGAATATATTATAAATACAGATTATAAAGATCCGACTATACTTAACAGATTTACATATAACCCATTTCAAAATAACGTTCTTAATGACCCAGCATGTGCACGATAAAAAAGTACTCAGATACTGAACGAAGTAATAAGGAAACAAGACCAAAATCAAAGAAATTATATCGATCAGAAAGTTTTCAAAATAATCAATATTTCCACTTCTAAGTAATGACTTCAAAATTTCCATTTCAAAGTAATGTCTTTAAAGTAAATGTTTATGTATAACACATTTACTTAGTAAAGTAATGTGGGTTAAGTTCAGATAAAATTTATTATGAAGATGGATAATAAAGATTCAACTATAAGCTACATGGAAACTATTTTCAAAATGGCGGTCTGCACTGTATAAATTTCTACGTAATAATGCCCATAAAAACGATGATGAGAACAATAATAATAACAATAATAATGATGATGGTAGTAATGGTGATAATAATGGTAATGATATGATAACATTGATAACAATAATAATGATAATAATAATAATGATAATAATAATAATAATGATAATGATTATAATGAGATTAATAACAATAATAATAATAATGATAATGATTATAATGAGATTAATAACAACAATGATAATAATGAAAATAATGATGACAATAATGATAATACCAACAATACCGATAATAATGATTATAACAAAAAACTAAATAAAAAAAACTGAAATAATAAAACAAAAAACTAAATAAACAAAAACTAGAATGATAAAACAAAAAAAATTATAAACAAAGACTGAAATAATAGAACAAAAAACTAAATAAACAAAAACTAGAATAACAAAACAAAGAAACTATATAAACAAAGACTAAAATAATACAACAAAAAACAACTAAATAAACAGAAAATAGAATAATAAAACAAAAAACTAAATAAACAAAATCTAAAACAACAACAACACAAAAAAACTAAATAAACAAAAAAACTAAAACAATGAAACAAAAACCTATACAAACAAAAACAAAAATACCACCAAAACAAAGAAACAAAACCACCCACCAAACATGACGCCATCAACGAAATAATAGTTGCACGCAATTCCTACCTTCAATGGAGTGCCAAAGTTAATAGCATTTGGACGGGCGGGAGATCTGTGGCTCGTGTGGGCGGCCTCAATGTTATTCTCGCCCACGTTCTTGTAAGGGAGGACTAGGACCTTGTGAGATTAGATTGTGGTTGGTATTAATATTTGGGTAAGGTGGTGGTGGTGATAATAATGATGATGATAGTGATAATGATAATAATGATTATGATAATGATAATTATGATAATGATGATAATGATAACAATGATAATGATTATAATAATAGAAATGATAATAATGATCATGATAATGATAACAATAATGAGAGTAATGATAACAATGATGATAATGATAATGATAATGATAATGATAATGATAATAATAATGATAATAATAATAATGATAATGATAATGAAAATAATAATAATAATGATTATGATAATAATGGTGGTGATAATCGTAAAAATAATACTAACAAAAGCAATAATGGTAATAATAATAATAGTTCTGATATGAGTAGTAAGTATGACAAACTAGCATTGTTGCCAATCATAATAGTGATGATGATAGCAATAATATTTCGGATAATGATCAGCAGTTGCAGTAATGTTAACAACAACATGAGAGTAATACCAAATGTGATGATGATGAGAACGACAATAACTACAATGATAATATTAATAATGAAGGCAATTATACTAATGATGATAATAATAACTGTAATAGTAGTAATGAAAATAATAAAGAATTAAAAAATAATAATCATTATCATCAATATCATAACTATCATTTGTAGTAGTAGTAGTGGTAATAGCAATATTAGTAGTAGTATCATCACCATAATGATAACACAACTACTCTGCAATTTTACTTGTTACCTCCGTTGCATCCACTGCAGAAAAAAAAGTATCTTTAGTACACTGCACGAATACCAAACTAATTCACTCATTTACTCCCTTATTCATTCATTGATTCACTCGCCCACTAATTCACCCGCTCACTCATCCACTCACTCACCCACCCATGCACCCACCCACCCACTCACGCCTCTAATTCAGTGATCAAAAATAATAACACAATATCAAGAGGCTTCATTTAATCTCCACTGTGTTATCACCAACCTAAGGAAAATCAGGAAAACACACGAATAAGCCTTTTCGTTCTATTGCTTCCTCAGGGCTTAATACATCTTATATATATGTATATAATATATATATATATATATATATATATATATATATATATATATATATATATATATATATATATATATATATATATATATATATATATATATATATATATATATATGTATATATATATATACATATATATATATATACATATATATATATATATATATATATATATATATATATATATATATATATATATACATATATATGTGTGTGTGTCTGTGTGCACATACATACTATGTATTACAATATTTCTACAAATAATATACCGAAAAGACCTTCGGCATATTCATGCGTTCTCCTGCGTTTCCCTTCGTTGTTTTGCTTACACCTTGCTCATCCCGATTCTCTTACCTCCGCAATTTTCCCTTCGGTCGCGTCAGGGAGGGAGGCGATTGTCGTGGTGGTCGTGGAGGCCGAAGGAGCGTTGTCTTGTGGGCTGCGGGAGGGAGAACAACGCAAATGGAGAGAGACTGATATATTGAAAATTATGATAAAGATATACATATATATATATATATATATATATATATATATATATATATATATATATATATATATATATATTTATATATATATATATATATATATATATATATATATATGTATATATATTTATATATATATATATATATATATATATATATATATATATATATATATACATATATATATACATATATATATATATATACATATATATATATATATATATATATATATATATATATATATATATATATATATATATATATATCACACACACACACACACACACACACACACACACACACACACACACACACACACACACACACACACACACACAAACACACACACACGCACACACACACACACACACACATAAAAAGAGAGAGAGAGAGAGAGAGAAAGATTCATAGTGAGAGCGATATTTGAATAAAAGTCAATATATATATACATATATATATATATGCACATATATATATATATATATATATATATATATATATATATATATATATATTTTTTTTTTTTTTTTTTTTTTTTTTTTAATCCCAATGATAAAACCATCCCAGATTCCAGTTGATAGAGACAGAAGAGACAGATGACAATAAACACATACGAGACATAGAAAATCACAGTAGATAGAGACAATGTTATGATGGATCATCATTCAATGGCACTTGATCTTTAAAATAGACATATAAAATTGCTGACGAACACTTCTATATATTCTCTTAAGATCTATAACCTATAGCTCATGAAAGAGAAATAGAAAAAATAAATAAACTCAAGCAATCATCAACAATCAAAAAGGCCAAGGGAAAATTCTCCATTTTTCTCACCTCTTCTTTGGTCCTCCGTCAGTAAGGTCTCAGGCGAAGGGAGGGCGTCTAACGCTTCGGGTATCGGCGTGGGTAGGGGGAAGGGGTCGTCAGTAGAATTGCTCACACCGAAGGGTTCGCCCGTTCTAACCAACGTTCTTGGCTGGGAAATTGGATATATTTGTGGGTGAGTGGTTGAGTGAGTGAGTTTATGGATACGTGTAGTTTCGGTCGTATTGCTAGTCCTTTGTTATTGTCATGGTCATTGTACTGATACGGCCGTCGTGAGGTGCGAGAGACAATGGTGATGCCGTATTTTTTTTATTTTTTTTTTTCTTTGTACCATTTCCTCCATCGACATTCACCCAGACGAAGGACGTCGCAATCGTTCCAATAATATTTCGAAAATTCGTATGAACAATCCGAAAACAATGCGACTCGGGATGCGCCCATGCGAAGACAACGGATATGGAGCGAAGAGGACTAGGGACACGACCATGAATGTCAGAGTGCGAGTGATAAGATTGACTTGATGTTATATCCTCTTCTGAATTAAATGGATTACTTCCTTCAATATGATTAGGGATTGTATGATTACTTTCCTCAACGTGATTATTGTTGATATGGAATTGCTGCTCTTGTGCATATAGAAATTGATAGTATTCTTACTGTTACTTCGTTTAATTTTTGTTCTAACTGTAACATTTACGTCGTATTTTTTACGCTATTTCTTTGATTCCATTACTTGATATCGCGTATATGATCATCCAATTAAGCAATTCATATACGTTGCATTTCCACATTCCTCATGTATATTAAAACTATGAATATCATGTTTATATACGTTCAAGCAATGACACACGAATACATCATCATCATATGTAATTCTGCTGATTCTGCTTGATATGCCAATTCTATTCTCAGATTTGTTTTTCATTTCCTTATCCTAACTCTCTCACCTGGTGGTCGTTGCTGGTCGTCGACGGCCCTCGGCTCGAAGGAACGATGTGCCTCTGAACGTTGTTGGCGAGAAGGTTCGACACTCCCTGGTAGTTCGAGCTCGGGCCCCCTGGTCCTCCTCGCACCAACGGGGGTGACTGGAAGGACGCGGGTACCCTGGTCGAGGATCTGCTGGAGGATGACTGGGGCGCGCTGGTGAAGGACCTGACAGGTACGAATTTGGTATCGGAGGTCGAGGCGAGCTGGTGGTTCGAGAGCAAGGAGGTGAAAGGGTCGGTGGTGAAGGGCTGAGAGGAAGAAGTACTGGGGGATAAGACGTTCTGCTGCATCAGCTGTTGGTGTGTGAAGGATGTGGCTGCTGAATGAGGAGTGTTTAGGGGATTATTGGCTGACGCGGGGACGAGAGATGGCCGAATGGAAATCTGATATGTCTGAGTCCTTGGTGGCGAGGATGTAGACGGCAGCGTCTTCAATGAAGGGGTAGAAGCAGATTTACTTTCCGCAGACAGCTGTGGAGGCAGACCTGTGCGTGATGTTTGAACCTGCGATTCTTGGAACGTCCCTGCAGTTGAGAATCTGTTTGAAGATGGCTGTAAAATAATCATAATATTAGAAACTATATGATTATTGCCATGTGAAGTCCTTCAGGAAAGTTTCATGTAGAGCCACACGTAAGAACAATTGGTATGATCTCTAGCATAATTAGAAATCATTGTTATTCTTTATGTGTTTCAGTATCATAATTGTGTCAACAAATCTAATTGTTTGTTACAATGATTGACAATATATCTTACAAAAAAAATCTTATTTTATTATCAAAAACTATTCGCCATCTTACCGTTACTTCCGTGACGATTTTCGCACCAAATGGATTTGAATTCTTGAAAACCTCATTAAAGAAGTCGTCCGAATTCTGATACGGGAAGAACCCCTGCGAGGTAGATCCCGAAGGTCCCAAGTCCTCTGCACTGAAAGCTGGCAGGGGGTCGAAGGTGTGGGTTGAAGGGGGAACCTTATTTTCTCTCTTTTTCACATGGGTGTCTTCGACAAAGTTACCTTGGATGGACTGGGGGCTCTGGTGTCCCGAATTCGGCCAGGGATTCTCTGTTATTACTTGAGGTGTCTGGGAAGGTGTCTGAGGGGATTGCTGCGACGTAGTGGTCTCAAACCTAGAGCCAGACGTCCCCTCGTGCAGCCAGTGAGGAGGAGCAGGTGTTGGATTCTGTTCCCGATGGGGTGTCGCGGGCCAAGACGATGGACTTACAGGGTTTAAAATCACTTGTTCTGGGATCTGATTCTGCTGAACAGCTACAGGAATTTGCGGAGACACGTAATCTGCTTTGGTTGTCGGAGGTGCAGTTGTCCATGGCCTGGGAGCTTTCGGGTGGGGTGTTTCTGTTCTTACCACTGGTGGCAGTTGGGTTGTCGTTGGCTCTGGTGAGGGGAGTCTCCATGACTGAATCTGGTAACTGATCGGATTCTCTTTTTGTTGAGGAATTGACGGAAGGGATGTTGTTCTTGATGTCGTTGGCTTTGGAGACTGTGGTATCTCATAAGAAAGCTGTCCTGCATTTGTTCCATATTCATCTCTTGTTGCAGATATATCTCCTCCTGCTCCGGATGTTCCCCTGGTATCAGATATACCCTCTGTTCCAGACGTACCAGTGGAAAAAGATGCTCCTCCTGTTCCAAATACACCACCAGCACCAGGTACACCACTGGTACCAAATACATCCCGATTATCAGGTATGCCTGCGTTACCAGATATGTCCCCTGTACCAAATGTATTACTGGTATGAGATATGCTCCCAGTACCAGATGTGCCCCCAATACTAGATATGCCCCCATTATCAGCTATACTTCCTGTTCCGGAGATACCCCCAGTATAAGATACCCCCCTTGACCCAGATATACTTCCAGTCTCTGACAGACCGCCGGTAATGAAGAAATCATCGCCAAACTCAAAAGGGATGAGAGAGTCTGAGTCGTTGGGGAGGAGCGGCTCGGAAAACTGACTTCCAGTAGGGATTGGGAAGTTGTTTATGTTAGAATCCTTGAAAAAATCATGTGAGTCCTTGAAACTTTTGGTTGGTTCGTGTGATACGGAATTGACTTCATTTTGTGGGAACCTTGTTGGCGGGAAAGAGTTTGGGAAAATCGGACCATTGTTATGGGTCTCTTTATTTTGTGGTTTAACTTGTGGTGGGGTGAAATGCGAGTTTATATTGGGTGACGGGTTGCCAAATTGCTGGCTGTTCACTTTGGAATCCGAAACAGGGAAGCGGATCTTGGAGGGCTGATGACTGTTCGCTGGCGGATGGAAGTTGGTGCTTTCCGATCCAGGGAAACGGAAGGCATGTGGTGGCGGGCTCTGTGGAGGCTTCAGCACGTCGAAGGGGTACGGAGGAGGCTCCAGGCTGATGGGAGGTGTCGGCCGAAACACCGGCGCGGGAGAAAGGGTGATGTATCCTCCCTCGGCGTCACCGTTGATCACGTCTTCAGGCCTTGGTTCGGAAAACTCGCTCGGGTCGGCGAAGTTGTAGACCAGGCCCGGATCTGCCTCTTCCGTCGTCTTGGCTCGTGGGGGCGCGGGGGCCGTGGGTGGCTGGGGGATGCCGGGGAACTTGACGATGTTGTGATCGTGGATCGGGATGAAGATGTGCTGGGGGCTTCCGTTCGGCGAAGGTGGGCCGGCGGCGCGCGGGGGGCCGATGGGACGCAGAGGTGGGCGGGGCAGGGCAGGTGTCTCGCGCCCGCCATGGCCGCCTCTGCCCCCGTTACGCTCGCGGTTTCCGCCCCCGCCCCCGCCCCCGCCGCCAAAGAACGGCCTAAATAAGGAGGTCAGAAGTCCTCGAGATTCACGAGGAGTCATATCTTCTTCGTCTGTCGCAGCTCTCCTGACGAGGACATGACCTCGCACGGGTCTGATCAGGGACTCGCTACTCTGCCCTTCGTGAACGCCCCTTACGCTTCCCTGCGGCGCGATGACGACGTGAAGAGGCGTGGCGGCGGCCTGAAGACAGACGCTCAGGAGTAACATCACTCGCGTGCACCTCACTCTCTGGAATGGGATGCAGCGTTACTCAGTCGCTTCTAATGCGCACACAGAAACACACACACACACACACACACACACACACACACACACACACACACACACACACACACACACACACACACACATATATATATATATATATATATATATATATGTGGATATATGTATGTCATATTAATGATAATAATAATGATAACGACAATGATATTAAATATAATGATAATAATGATGGAAGCGAGAGAGAGAGTCAGAGAAAGAGAATATGATTATTAAAAATTTGTCAGTGGATATTCCAATTACGAAACAGTCCGTGCTAAACGTTGATATTAATATAGCCAATCCCTTTATCTCTCTACAAAGGGTACTCCATATACATCAAATTCACTTTTCGTAAACTCACGAGGTAATAATTTCACTAAAAAGATTTATCTTACGTGTGCGTGCGGAAGTAAACTTTCGTTTTCGTGCTTTTATTGTACATTTCGTGAGTAATAAAAATTTCGTTTTTTTGTGAATTTGAATATAATCACACTAACGCTCACTCTCTCTCTCTCACTTTTCTCTTTCTCTATTATATATACATATGACACTCTCTCTCTTTATTACCATTACTGTTGTTGTTCTTGTTATAATCATCATTGCTGTTATTATCATCATCATTATTACTATAATTATCATTATCATTATTGAAATTATCATTGCTTTCATTATTAATATCATTATCAATCAGTAACATTATCTATATTATTACTATTATTTTTATTACTAATATCATTACTGTTATCATTATCAAAATTTAATCATCATTATCATTGTCATCCTCATTATTACATTATTATTGCCATCATTATTATCATCATTATTAGTATTATCGTTATTGTTATCAATGTTATTACTATTATCATCATTACAATTATTTCTATCATCAGTATTATTCTTATCATCATTATTATTGTTATTATTATTCTTATCAATTATCAATCATCACCGTTATTATCACCATCATTTATACTGGTGTTATTATTATTACTATAAATTATCAGTATCATTATGATTGCTATTCATATTTATATATATAGATAATGATGATGTAATAATACTAATAATGAGATAATAATAGTGATGATAAAGATAGCAATAATGATAATGAGGATGTGATAATAATGATAATGATAAAAATAATCATAATGATAATAATAACAACAACAACATCAACATTATCAATAATGTTAAATAATAATCACAACATAATAAGATAAAGAGGAATAAAAGCACAACAACAATTATAATTATAACTCACTTTTAACTATTTAGCGTTTCAAAATTCTTGAAATACGTTTCAGAACTAATGGAATTTAGGAAACAGGAAAGATATATGAAGAGTTACAAATATTTCAGCCATTTTGGAAAATTTATGGATAGTCTAAACTTTTTTCTTTTAGATAACTAATTATCTTTTCACTTCAAGAGTTACAAACATTTCAGCCATTTTGGAAAATTTATGGATAGTCTGAACTTTTTTATTGTAGATAACTAATTATCTTTTCTCTTCAAGAGTTACAATCATTTCAGCCATTTTGGAAAATTTATGGATAGTCTAAGCTTTTTATTTTATTTTTTATTTTAGATAACTAATTATCTTTTCACTTCAAGAGTTACAAACATTTCAGCCCTTTTTGGAAAATTTATGGATAGTCTAGACTTTTTTTTTATATAACTAATTATCTATTCACTTCAGTTAGTTCGAACAGGATATATGCAGTTAGTTGCGGATATACGTTTCCTTACGTGGGTAGTCGACATGCAGAACTGCAGTGTCATTAAAGAGAAAATAGAAATCTGCACACGTGTATAGGAAACTATGGAGAAATTTTAGTGTTAAAAATACTTTTCCTCTCAATATTTGACAGGAATTACAGGTAAGAATTGCCTTTATTTCCCGAATTAAATTTGATTATTTGAACATCTTGCTTAGGTTATCAAACTTGGTATCGGGTACTGTTTTCTATAGGAATTTACAACATTAGTTCAATTTTAAGGTATTCATCCTTTAGAATTTCAATAAAGTCCGTTTTCTGTGGAAGTTCTCGGTGAACAGAAAACGGAGATCAACACGCAATTGCACTTCTTCCCTTTGTGAAAATGCGTGAAACATGCAGCGCTTTCAAAATAATTTTCTTGTCACCAAATAAATCAAATCGTGTGATAATGAGAGAAAATGAACGCTGGATATTAGAGAATGCAACTACGTAGCTGATGCAAAGCCAGGAAGGTAAAATTGCTCGCCTCAGTGACGCAAATGATGTTGATATATCTATGCAGTTAGTCGTCACATAAAGTTAAAATGGAAATAAGTTTCATAATGTGATGCAGACTGCAGAACTTTTCCCTTGAAAAATATCTTGTACACGTGTAGATTATTATTTTTGCTCTCCTTTTGAACATTTTTTTTTCTTGCATATCATTATATCAAACAAAATATACTTTATGAGACGAATCATTTATTACAGAATCACTCATTTTTCACGGAAATCAAGGTAATTAAGCTTGAGAATGTTCAATCAAAGCTTTCTATATTTCAATAATTTTTGGGTTAATGATAGATTACCCGAAATTTTAAAGTTAGGGGGGGGGGCAGTGGGTCTATGCCGCCCCTCCCCAAAAGCACATCAGATTAATTGAGTAAATGAGAGTTATATGCAATTATTTTGATTGTTTAGTCTCTACAGTGAAAATTATTTGATCACGAGACGATGTCACATAGCTAGCTAAAGCCCATGAATCAAACAGGCTATTACTAATAATTTGCAGTAAACAAACAAACCTGTTTGATTTGGTAATGTTATTCATTACAGACATACTTTTGAAAAAGAAAATCATTGCAAGAAGAAAGATAGCAGTGTTTTGAATACCTTTTTCATACCTTTTTTTATCAGTATCACTATGATTGCTATTTATATTCTAATAAGTGTTTTTGTAAAATGTGAAAATAATAATGATAGTAATAACGACAAACACAAACACCGACACACACACACACACACACAAACACACACTTACTTGTTAGTAATGTGCTGATAAATTTATATATAGATAATAAGGTTACGTATGCAGAGATTTATATTCGCATACATTTAAAAGTAACCAGAGGAGGTTCGAGGTCAACCGCCCCGTAGAGCAATATTTAATCTGATTTACATTTGATCTTCAATATCAACTGCAACAGAACAAATCACCAAGCTTTTGACTCGCTAATCTTAGGATTTTTTTTATCATCAGGAGATAATGAATTGTGCTTATGGATTTCCATGTGAATCTAGCGATATTTGACCGCTAGTACGTCCAAATGTTTCGTGGTTTGGACTAAAGATGGCGATAGCTGTGAATGGCTATGCGATATGATATGTCTAACCTTTTGCCGGTTGATGTATATATATATATATACTGTATATATATATATATATATATATATATATATATATATATATATATATATATATATATATATTACATCTATGCGTGTGTGTGTATGTGTGTGTGCGTTTGTGTGTATGTGTGTGTCTGTTTGTGTGTGCATATATCTGTATGCACATACATATACTTACAGATACACACATGTATATGCATATGTGCGTGTGTATAATGAAATGAAACAATCAATTTACTTATCTATTCTATATTAATACTTTGTTATCAGCGGTTATATTGATAGCTTATTAAAAAAAACAGATTTTCTATTTTCTCTTCGGTCTTATAGCTGCCTATATGAATGTGTATGTATGTGCGTATGTATATATATATATAAATATATATATGTATATATATAGATAGATAGATAGATAGATATACATATTTCGCTATAGTATGGGAACTAGGAAGTGGGGAGGGTGGGAGGGTAAGAAGACATTACTAACTCATTCATGTCACAATAACAGCTGACGTGCATGCAAGGTGTTTGTCTGAGTGTGCGTGTGTGTGTGTGTGTGTGTGTGTGTGTGTGTGTGTGTGTGTGTGTGTGTGTGTGTGTGTGTGTGTGTGTGTGTGTTTGTATTTGTAATGCATGTAACTGCCCACTGAAATGTATTTGACTGTTCGTGTGGTCGTCACCATCCATTTTGAAAAGCGGTTAATGGAAGCCAAAAAAAAAAAAAATAAATAAATACTTTCGAGTTTCTCTCATTCGCGCCATTTTATTACACACCCGGTGGAAATAAGCTCTTTTATTATACCCCCCGCTACTGCCATAAGTCATGAATGTTTACAATTATGACACGTAGCTCGGTTTCCCTTGTCGTTCTTTTTTTATGGAATTTTTCTAAGATTATGATTGTACATTTATGCTGTGATAAGGCATGACGTTTATTATTTCCGTGCACATACCTTATACCAAACCATAATTTCGTAAAAATCATAAGAAAACTCTGAAATGAGAAATAAGGGGTAACGTACGTAATAAAAAGTATTCAATGTCCATCATGATTTTACCGTGATGTTGGCGGAGGTTAAAACCAGTGATATACTATTTTTGCATTGGTAATTTCTTGTTTGTGTGAAATGCGTAATTGTGTGAAAGTGTCATTTCTCGCAGATTTCAGTTCAATTATTTTTTTTTTAAGTGAAAAGAATTAATCACTTTCTTTCTTTTTCTAAAACTCATCCAAGTTATTCTGACGTTTAGACTGTCAAAGGGATATTTTGGGAAATTGATGTGTTTTGCTTTATAAGTATTATTTTCATGATAAATTTTGAAATTTTGACCTACAAATAAACAACTCCTCAAATATTGAACAAAATGGCGAGGGAAAACAAAAGAATAACAAATGCAGGAAAGAGAGAGAGAAAAACAAACAAAACAAAGTAAACTCATACAAAAACAGAGCCAAACGTATAAGTAAAATATTACAAACAAGTAAAGAAGTCTAGGCAAATTATGAGAAAAGAAAGTTAGAGAAATCAAGTCAAACATTCATAAAATTGACGGTGGGAAGGCTAGCCATTGAAACAAGTAAACATAACAACATCTTTTGGAAAGTTTTCCCTTGTGAAAGCGATCGATTCAGATTAATCATATTAGAATTAAAGGCCACAGTCACACACACACTCTTATAAAAGTAGTCTATCCACACACACTTAAAAATGTAGTCTATCCACACATACCTATAAAAGTAGTCTATCCACACACACTTATAAAGGTAGTCTATCCACACACACTTATAAAGGTAGTCTATCCACACACACTTATAAAGGTAGTCTATCCACACATACCTATAAAAGTAGTCTATCCACACACACTTATAAAGGTAGTCTATCCACACACACTTATAAAGGTAGTCTATCCACACATACCTATAAAAGTAGTCTATCCACACACACTTATAAAAGTAGTCTATCCACACACACTTATAATTGTAGTCTATC
>BOPN01009238.1:17500-22747 GCA_017312705.2 Penaeus japonicus | reverse complement strand
TATATATATATATATATATATGTATGTATGTATGTATACATACAAACATAGTTTCCCCGATAAAAACTTCTTGTAGTATAGGGGCTAATGTTATAACGGTGATCGTAATAAACATCTTGTTAATTATTAAGATCATAATTAGGATTTTTTTTTTTTCAATGGTATTTTATTAATTAACATTAGTGATTTTCATTTCGTTGTATTATGTGATTCTAACCATACTTGCCATTAGCATGATTATAACCAGTATCATTATGATCTCCATTTTCAATGATGCTCGTTACTTTGACGTCATATAGTTGTCTCTAATATTAATGAAATTCGCAAAGTTGTATGTAAGTGTGAGGAAGGGTGGAGAGGTTGAGTATCGGGAGGAGTGGGGAGGTTGAGTATCAGGAAGAGTGGAGTGGCTGGAGTGGGTAGGGCAAACAGAAGCGGAAATCATTTAGTCACGTCGCACAATAATCGATGCTAATTGGGCGGTCGTAATGTGCCAGGCGGACTTCTCTCGAGCTCGACGCTTACTGCTCCCACTTCCACTCTCTGCATTATTTACGAGAACTTCACTGTCAATTTAAAGGTGAATATGATGGAAAAAAGAGAATACAAAGCTTTATTTAGAATGGATAGTCCTAAACAGATTCCACCCTGGCACTGTAGGATAATGAAATCAGATAAAGAAGCCACGCGTGCCAGCTAGATGCAAGACTTATGGCAGTCTACCTCCTCCTGATAGCTAATATGGAGAGCCTGTGCTAAGATTTCTTTGTAAGTTCCCTTTTCAAACATGCAGGTGTTCCTATACAATCATTACTGAAGGTAATATGTATAATATTGAAATAGATTCGAAATAGATCCATAATTACAAGTAAGTATTTATTAAGTATGCATAAATGATTCACCTACAACCTTGAGTTTTGTAGTTTTCTTTGAATTGCTTAGTTTATATAACTTGTTATAACAATTAGGTCTTGATTCACTGTATTAATCGAATTGATTTTCGTTCTAACAGACAGCAAACACTAGTGGAGATGACATACCCCGTACAAACTTTATTCCCAAACTAATGTAATCATATCATGACAAATATTCAGAACGAGTATACTTCACGTAAACTAAACAAAAATACAACTAATTAACTAGCTACAAATGTTGCTAATAAAAATACCACATGAAGCAGATAGATAACACCAACTTCACTTTACCCAGTCCAAGTTAACGAAAAAAAAATAATTATAAAAATAGGAACAGGAGAAATACCGAGTGGCTATTCTCCTGAGAGGGAGCATGTTCCCAGGTGGATCTCTATGAAACAGTCCAACATTTTCCTAAAAATGCCAAACTAATATTTCCCCAATATCAATGTAATTAATCAATACGATACGACTATCCAAACATATAATGTGTCATTAGAGATTAGAAAAATGAAACCTTCCTCTTAGCAAAACGTATCGAATGATCTTTTTCTCAGTGGGTCTAGAAAAAATCCAAGAATAAAATACAAACAAAATTATTTAAACAATCTTATTGCACTTTGCTATATCATTCATCATTAATATTGTACCTGCCTTGAAATGCAAAAGAAATAACAGAACACAAGTTGGACATATATATCATATGTGGACAGTGGAAATTATGTATATAGATACATACATACATACATACATACATATATATATATATATATAGCTCTGAATTTTTCTCATATTAACTAATAAAAAAATGTGTGTGTGTGTGTGTGTGTGTGTGTGTGTGTGTGTGTATATATATATATATATATATGTTATATATATATGTATATATATATATATATATATATATATATATATATATATATATATATATTTATATATATATATTTATATATATATATAAATATATATATATATATATATATATTTATATATATATATATATATATATATATATAAATATATATATATATATATATTGTATGTATACATATATATGTATGTATATATATATATATATATATACATATCACACACACACACACACATATATATATTAGGTACATTGCATAATAGTCTGAAGGTGAGACTGAGTTGGCCTTTTAAGGCCATCCCCTGGCCGCACTAAGAGAGAGGGGGGGGGGGGGGCATTCAGATTTAAATCTGTTGTTTTATTGGTTATGTAAAAATACTGGTAATCGAAAAGCCATAAATAATTACACTAATTCATCAAGGTTATGGTGCAAATAATGGTGATTTCAATTTGATTTACTTACCGAAACCGTCAGTATACTAAGTACACACACACACATACACACACACTCACACATACACATAAACACACGCACACATACTCACTCACACCCATACAGACAAACACACAAACACACACACACACACCTTGGAACTTCACTCTGGCAATTCTGTTCCGAAAATAGTCACCCAAGCAAGCAGTCTGTCTTTGATTCCCTTGTGGATCAGGATCTCCAGGAAGACAATGACAAAGCTGGTGTTGCTGACAATACTCAGTAGGTGTTCATGTGAAGGTCCCAACTTCCATTGGAGCCGGTTCAGTACCATTCTCTCTGCCGTCTTTCCCAGACAGCTTAGGAGAGAGATGGGATGGTACCGTCCCAGCTCATTTGCTTTAGGGATGGGAACTATGTCAGCCCTCTTCCAGCACTGTGGTAGCGAGGAAGTCTCCCAGGACTTGTTGACGAGATGTAAGAGTGCAAGGTCACCTTCATGTCCCGGGGCTGACCGGGAACTGATCTTGTACGTTCGCCGCAATTCCCTCAGAGAGAACATGGCATTTGTGTCATCAGGCTCGACTGCCTTTTCTCTGATGAGGGCACACCTGCCTGGAAGCAATTCCTCTTGGTATGCCATAAACTCTGCTGGTAGACCGACGCTACTTTTCCTAGCAGAAAACGAGTGCCAGTCTCTTCGCCTCCGACCGCGGGTCATGGTGGGTCTGTCTGGGGGCTGAGCGATTTGTGGCCCGTCTAATACGGTTCCACAGCTTTGTAAGGGAGGTTTAGTGGCCAAAGGACTCACACCACTCCAGCCACTTTTCCTGCTTTACCCTCTTACCAGTTTCCTGAGCATCCCTGAGAGCCTCTCTCAAAAGAGCGTGGTTCTCAGGAGTTCTCTGTCTGCGGAAGTGTCTTCTGCACATATTGACTCTGTGGTTGACCTTCTTAATCTCATCATTGTAGTACCAGGCATCTTTAAAACATCTGGACCACGGTCGAGTTTTGGGGGAAGGTCTCTGAGGCTTCCTCGGCTATGGCATTTACCAGTTTGACCTCAAGTATATCCACATTATCATTAAGTAAGAAGTTACTGCTTCTGAGGCACCGAGTCAGGGCCTCCTGGAAAGCTTTCCAGTTGGCCCTGTCAACCTTCCATCGAGGATTGTGCTGGGGCATGGGTGCCGGCCGGTGATGGTGGTGAGTATCCTATAGTGATCGCTCGTGACGGTGTTGTCCACAGACCAACTAATTCTCTCAACCAGAGCTGCAGTGACAAAGGTAAGGTCAAAGATCTCTCCGCCAACATGCGTAGGCTCTTGGCTGTTGAGAAGAGCAATCTCGGAGCCTGATTCAAGCACCGCGGCTATGTGGTAGGCCGCATCACGACCCTGGGTGGGCGCCAAGATGGGGTGGTGAGCATTGAAGTCGCCCCCTATGAGAGTAGACTCGTCTACAACAGTAGCACAGACTCCACTAATATATAAGCTCCTATATTTTGGCTTGTGGGGACCCCGGCCAAAGGGATGTCAACGGCAAGGAATTCGACTACTTCACACTGCACAGGATCGGCGATCAAGGAGCAGGGGATGGTCGCCTTCACGAGGGTAATCAAACTTCTGGTGCCTTGCGTACTCGGCAGCACAAAGGGATGATATCCTGAGAAGCGAACAGTATCCCCTGTTAGAGTCTCCTGGAGCATGGCAACGTCAATGTTCCGAGATCGCACGATCGCGTGGAGAAGGGCGTTCCTTATGGAAAAAGCCATTGATGTTCCACTGTAGTATGTCGACATAATCGGTCTCAGTGTCCGACGCCCCAGTGTGGGTAACATCAGACATTTCGAAGTCTGACAACTCCTTGGCGAGTTCCTCACTGATCGTGATTTCCTAACTTGACTCGTCACTGTCATCAGGACAGGTGGAGCCATTAGTAGGGCTGGATCTCCTGGGAGGAGGAGAACCTTGGTCGCCTGGACCTTCACTCTGGATGGTCGTGGCTTCCTCACCCTTTGGGCTTTGGGTGTAGGCTCTGCCAGCGTGGTCTTGGCTGCGGGTTGGGTGGGGAGACAGGTCTCACCCTTTTCCCTCTCCTTCAGGACAATGGCAGTCTGGGTTATTGCCGTCATGGCGACCTTGACTGCCTTCTCCGTATCCTCACTAGTCCTCCCCACTGCTGTTGCAACTGCTGTAATAGCAGTCGATAGCAGGAGCGTCAAGTCCTTCTATGTAAACGAAGTCAGTCTTTCCGCTCCTGGGGAAGGAAACAGAATGCAGGCATCTGACCAATCTATGCGATGTCTCGTGTCCCATTGATACCAGAAGATAGCGTTGTTGGAGTGTCCCCTGGATACAGTGTACTTTTGTTGAGACATATGCTTGTTGAGACAAGCACAGGTTTCCCCAAAGTAATGCTTCTCACATGAAGAGCAAGGGACGGCATAGGTACCTACCCTAGCAGAAGAAGGACAGAGGTGGACCAGGTTACGACGGAAAGTGTTTACCTGGCGAAAACTAAGGCGGCAGTTGAGAGGGTGCAGCAAGCGACGAAGAAAGTGGATTTCCTCGGCGTAAGGAAGGCTGAGGACAGGCAGGTGAGGAGTCTCTCTGGGGGAGGTGTGTCGGGCGATGGAAAGCGCGGCGTCAAGGACAAAACGAGAATTGACGTAGAAAACTGATCTCTCCATCCAGATGCTGCGGGTCACACATGAGGAGGGCACAGAGAAAGAGAGAAGTGGCAACGCCTCTCTCAACATGGAGCGGATGGTAAGAGAAGTGTATATATATATATTCCGCTGTGCATGAATTAATATGTCTAAGAAGGGGAGCTGGTCGTCGGCTATCCATTCCACCTTGAAATAAATGGTCGAAGAGAGGGAATTCAGTTTCTCCAGGAAATCCGGGAAGAGAGCAGGGTCATGAGATCAGAAGGCAAAGGCGTCGTCCACGTACCTACGAATGGAGATGGAAGGAAGAAGCTCTGCCTCGAAGTACTCCATGAACAGGTTGGCCAGACCAGGAGGA
>BOPN01009237.1:32500-34913 GCA_017312705.2 Penaeus japonicus | reverse complement strand
GAGGGTCAGGTCGGAGGGTCAGGTCGGAGGGTTAGGCGATATATGGGAAGGATGGCCAGTATAAGGAAATAGCAAGGAAACTGTCTGCAAGAAAACAATGATGAGGTTGGCGCTTGGCAATGTAATTATGAAAGATGATTTCACCAATCTGCAGGCGTGGACATCAGCGGAAGGAAATCCATTCGGTGACATGCGTTGCACTGGTGGCAGAAGACAGCATTGTTAATGGTTCCCTGGGTATGAAGCCCTTGTGCTGAAAGACGTGCTCAGTGGGAAAGGCGTCGATCTCTCCAAAGTACTGTTTATCGCAGCTGGAGCAAGGACAGGTAAAAGTGGAATGTATGAAGTGGAAGGGGACAACCATTACTGAATATACATAAATGTAATGCATGTATATGCATATATTTACGTAGATACATGTATATGTATATATATATATATATATATATATACATATATATACATACACACACACGCACAAATGCCATTACTCTCACGAAGTGTGAGTAATACACAGATAATATTCAATATATCAAGTGTCTAAACAACTGATAAGGGCGACAAGTTACACAAATACAAAGTTTCCCAATCCTTGATCAACCTCTTTTTTGTAATCGGTGCTTGTATGTTTGGGAACTTGACTGTGGAATCAACCGTAATTTTGAAGAATAATACGTTCATTTGACGGCGGCTCATTAAGATTCAAACAATATGAAGTGAGAATCTTTTCACATCAGATGGAAAAAAGGATCGGTTTTTAACTTGCTTACAGTATCTCATTTCAATACGGGGCAAGTGAAGATATAAAAGTACTTTTCGTTTTTCCCATTGGGATTCGAAATTTAGCTCCCTTCAAAAGTATTTGTGAAATTTAGATCAACTGATGTATGTATGATATGTATAATAATTCACGATATGACTGCTAATGATCAACTTTTGTACACTTTCAATTGTTAGCAACATTGCCACTTATTCAGTTGCATACTCAGCTACAAAAGTCTTTTGAGAAGTGTATGAATTTGGAAAATGTTATTTGATAAGCGCAGAGAAACCTTTACTCTAACTAGGATAAACAGGAAAAAATAGGTGTAAAATCTAAAACTAGATTATTCGTGCATATATATACATATATAAATTCATTCAGATATATACATAAACACAAATAAATAAATGAATAATTATACATGCACGGTATATGCCAACTCTGTTTACCTACAGAAGAGGCAACAACTTCAAGATCCTCCTGGATTTTCCCTTGAAGTCTGAGGAGGAAAAGGAGAGGAAGGCAGTGGCGCACCTAGGGTGGGGCAAGCAGGGGAGTTGCTCGGCTGCCACTTGAATACCAAATTTACAGTGTATATCAAACACTTTGTCGAAATCTCTCTCTCCACATCCTTAACTAAATAAATTTCCGTTTAAAGTAATAAGAGAACTACTGACGTATTCTAAGTAAAATTTGCCTTTCAAGGAATGATTTCAAGTTAGTTAATAAATATAAACAAATGAACAATTTACCCCTACGCTTAGACTGGCTTTGTGCTGGTAGTGTTCAGTCTTGATGGTGGATGATATGATATCATAACCACATCTTCAACTATATAACAATGGCTAGTGTATTATCTAATGCGTAAGATTCGTCAAAGGTTCAAATGGTGCTCGCATTAATAAAGTCAAGCATGATTTTTGAGAAACTAGAATAAGAGACATTTATCGTTGACAAACAATGCATGGTTCATGGTTAATGAACTTTTAGAGATTCTCATCTCATTTCTGAAAAATCAGTTATCCTTCCTGAGACGCTGGTAGGGCATCACACAACTGACCCACTAATCTATATTTTCTCTGAAAAGAACCCTATTTTAGAAATATGAATCTGAGAGGAAAGATATTTCTTTTGTCACTTCGATATACTCTCAAATATAAACAAAATGCAAAGAAAATTCTCGTATGTTTTAGTTATTTTTCTCTTATTATCTAGCTGTAAACGCACATCACGTTTACTGTTGATGCCCCCCTCTCCCACGAACCAAGGGCGTTTTTTGAATGCTTGTTCTGGGCCCTGTCTCCCCTAGAAGTAAAGTGTGTACTGTACGAAGGAAAAGGAAAGGGAGGCTTGGAGAGGTTCACGACGGATCAGGTTGGAGGGTCAGGTCGGAGGGTCAGGTCGGAGGGTCAGGTCGGAGGGTCAGGTCGGAGGGTCAGGTCGGAGGGTTAGGCGATATATGGGAAGGATGGCCAGTATAAGGAAATAGCAAGGAAACTGTCTGCAAGAAAACAATGATGAGGTTGGCGCTTGGCAATGTAATTATGAAAGATGATTTCACCAATCTGCAGGCGTGGACATCAGCGGAAGGAAATCCATTCGGTGACATGCGTTGCACTGGTGGCAGAAGACAGCATTGTTAATGGTTCC
>BOPN01009237.1:17500-20000 GCA_017312705.2 Penaeus japonicus | reverse complement strand
TAAAAGATTTACCACAGGATTCGAAGGCCCAATATTGATTTTTAAAGGCTGGTGATAGTACTAGCAATAAAAGATGAAGTAAGGTAAATTTTATTTTAGATGATTGTACTATGATATCGCATTTTGAGTTTTGATATCTCAATATTTGTTATATGAATTAGTGCCTATATCTCACATGTGAGATGAGAATTGAGAGGCAACATTGTAGGTTAAGTTTCGATTTTTGATGCTTGATTTCGTTATGATTGATTGGGAATTGCATATATCATATACATAGTAATTGTAATGCTATGCCAAGCTCTTGTTATCTTCTCACTACTGACAAGAAGAAACCTTTGTTTTTTTTTGTATACTTAAGCTAAGACACCCAATGTCAGAAACTGGTACCTAAATATTTTTATCCATAATCCTAAGATAGTCTTTTGTTTGATGAAGAAAGAGCGTTTTATGACCCAGATCATATATACCAGAGAAAGGAGCTTGTCCTTATCCAGAAGACCAAGGCTGAAATCCATTAACTGGGCTTGGAAAAGTCCCCATGGGTAAAGAAAGTGACTGTAGAAAATTATGGAAAAAGGTATTTTGATTTCAAGTTGAATACAGATGTAGTTGAACTATTGTATTGATGTATTATCCTTTAATACATTATAAATGGAATACGCTGTATACACTACATGAATAAAAAAAAAAAAAAAAAAAAATATATATATAGTTATGGAGATTAAAATGTTTGATCATAAAAACTAAGTTTCCCTGCCCTCCGAGTTCTCACCATGCCCAGCTAGGGGACCACAGAACAACAACGATGGCATGACATCAGAAATGATGTTTTCAGGAAGACAAAAATTGATAGATATGTGAATCATCACTTACCATAAGTAATAACCACAACCATTATCAGCATGAATTCAGTCTAAGATCAAAATAGGATATATTAGATTATGGTGTAAAAATCACTTGACAGATACCATCATATCTTCAAAACATTATCGCAAGACATCTAATAAAAATCAAACCGGGAAATCCTCTTAAGTGGCGCCGAAACGTATTTTTTTTATTGT
This sequence comes from Penaeus japonicus, assembly GCA_017312705.2. Taxonomy (NCBI): domain Eukaryota; kingdom Metazoa; phylum Arthropoda; class Malacostraca; order Decapoda; family Penaeidae; genus Penaeus; species Penaeus japonicus. The sequence continues at coordinate 18,939 of BOPN01009237.1, read as the reverse complement.
TGTTTATCATCTCGACGCAACATGCAGTCTGCCTTGGAAGATAAAGCAGCCAAAGGGTATATATAAGCGACATTACTATCAGATTATGGCTACTCATGGAAGACTCTAAACAACCATGGCAGGTATTAAGTGAACTGAGGGACTTTTAAAATAGCTTAGCTAAGCAGGTTTCCGTGATACAAAATGGATTGTATTTTTCCTGACAATAATTAAGGAGTCTTTGGATAAAAACAAACAAAATCTGGTATGAATATTCAATGAGTCAGACGAATAATTGTCTATTACAATCATTAGCCCAAAGCCCTGATGGTCATTGCCTTTTGAGTAATACCACGTATTTATGTATTTTAGGGTAAATGGAAAAAATAACATTTGTTTCAATCATTCTTGGGTCATATGAAACGAATGTATGTTGGGAAACAATATACATCTATGTATTCTCTATACATAGAAGATAGTGTACTATATGAATTTTATACTTTGTCAAAATTGTATAAGTTTAAGTATAACATCAGTCATAATATCAACTTAGCTGCACAGAACACTAAATTTACTATTTCAAAGATATCATCATATTAGACTAAACTAGAGCTGATGTCATTTTGTATCAAATTTCTCACCCAGGTAATGAGAAGAAAAAGAATCAACTCAGAGATGGAGAAGCTGCCTATCTGATTAACCAAAGTTCCAAAACATGTTTGGGTGTCACAGGCGGATCAAACCCTGACGATGCAGTGGTGTCGATGATGACTTGTGTTAACAGTCAGAAGCAACAGTGGATCAAAGCGGGTGGTCAGTGGCTATGGGGAGGAAACAAGTGTTATTGCCTAGTGCCTATTGACGGGACAAACAATGTAGGTCTTGGTGACGCAAACTCTTCCAAAGCTTCTTGGGTCTATGATGAAGCCGAGAGGATGACGTTGGGATCGGATACTCTGGATGTACCATGGCAAGAACCTAGGATGAATGTTATATTGTCTCCTCAAAATAATGATTTAAACCAGAAGTGGTGGATTGAAGCTGAAGCTGCGAACTTAGAACCAGAATTCCTTATCAACCAGAGTAGCAATACATGCATTGGCGTAAGAAGTGGCTCAGGTCCAAGTGATGCTATTGTAGGAATGATGAAGAACAGTGGAAGAAAAGAGCAGCAATGGTTTCCTGTTGATAATTCTTGGCAATGGGGAAGGAATCGCGCTTATTGCCTCTCTCCCGACTACAACACACGGTCTGTGAAACTGGAGGAAACTGCCAGTTCTACTGCATCTTGGTACATGGATGATGCAGAAAGATTTAGGATTGGCATTGATGCGTTGGATGTGCCACGGCCAAAGCCTAGGACAAAAGTAATCTTGTACTACCCTAATGATGGACTTCACCAAAAATGGTGGAAGTTTTCTGACTTGAAGGCAAATTTAGAGGGAGCCAAACCGGCTGTC
>BOPN01009237.1:0-2500 GCA_017312705.2 Penaeus japonicus | reverse complement strand
GTTGACGACACCACGCCGCGAGTGTGTAAAACCGTCACGCTGGACCTCTCTGTGCTGGGTCAGCCCACCAACCTGCGGATGCTGAAACCTCGCGACTGGCAGGCCACCGGCCTGTACGTGGCAGCGGGGGACGTGTTCCAGGTTGATCTTCCGGAAACTCTATCGCCGCAGCGTGCGGAGCAAATCGGCATTCTCGTCGGCGCTCACACTGACCGGCTCTTTCCACATTCAGGCACGGTGAGGCACAAGCATTTCTGGCGAATGCCGACGGTTACACAGACGTTTCGAGTCAAACCAGGCCAAAATTACCTACGAAGCCAATATGGAGGGCAACTCATTTTCATGTTCAAAAATGGCGAAAACTTCAAAACTGATGCTGTCGTGTCGAATGTCGTTAGAGCGCCATACTTCAGGCTGGGCGAGACGACTCCCGATGAATGGGAGAATCTGAAAAAGCTCGATGCTCCTCAAGCTCTGTTCGAAAGCGAGAGGGTCGTGCTGGTGGTGAGCAGCAGAGTCGTTCACGAATTACCTTTCCCCGATCAGCTAATGCAGCGTTACGAGCAGGTCATTGATAGCCACAACGACCTCGCCGGGTTTACCCACGATGACCCACCGCCAAGGGCGAAATTTTGGCTCGTAAACGACATCCAGATTTCAGCGGGCTCGGCGCACGCGGGCTTTCCAGTCATGGTCGGTCCGTGCAGGAACCTGGCCTCGCTCCACTCCCCTTACTGCTGGTGCATCTGGCACGAGCTCGGCCATGACTACCAGCAGGCTCATTTCTGGTCGTACGCGTATGGGAGCGAGACAACCGTCAACCTCTTTTCTCTGCATGACGAAGAAAAGTTTTTTAAGAAGGACCAACTGAAGGACGGCGGCATTTACCGCAAGACGGCGTCGAAGGTTGACGAGGGCCTGACGTTCCAGCACGCTGACTGCTGGCAGAAGCTCGTATTCTTGATGGAGATCAAGTACTTCTTCCCTGACATCGGCTGGGACATGTTCCGCCAGCTGAACCGAACGACGCGAGCACTGTCGGAGGAGGACGCCCACCGCCTCGCCACCCATCACCAGTTGCAGATCGACTACGTGTACAAGAACCTGAGCAAGAGTGTGTCCCATGACCTGATCCTGACGAACGAACGCTGGGGCATCAAGATCAGCCAGGAGGCGCAGCAGGAGATACAGAGCCTCGGGCTAGCCAAGGCGCCGGCTGACCTGTCAATCAGGGATTAAGGTGGAGTCCCGTGGACCTTTTGAGTCTTCGGATTATGGGATTTACGTCAGAAATGAAATTTTGTTTGAATTCTGATATGCGTCATTTGCATATATATATATATATATATATATATATATATATATATATATATATATATATATATATTAAGCTCATCTAATTCTAAGAAAGACATGGTACTAGGAAAATCACCACGAATATTTTTTCCTCCATAACGTGATGTAATTTCGTTTCCAGTTGGGCGGAGTAAATTGTTCAACTCTAATTTATAACTCCTATATATATTTTTTTTCGTATCCCCTCCCTTCTCTCTGTCTCTCTCTCTGTCTCTCTCTACATCTATCACTCTCTCCCTCTCCCTCTCCCCCTCCCTTTCTCTCTCTCTCTCTCTCTCTCTCTCTCTCTCTCTCTCTCTCTCTCTCTCTCTCTCTCTCTCTCTCTCCGTCTCTCTCTCTTTCTCTCTCCCTCCCCCCCTCTCTTTCTCTCTCCCTCCCCCCCTCTCTTTCTCTCTCCCTCCCCCCCTCTCTTTCTCTCTCTATCCCTTCCTCCATTCCCCCCTCCTTCCATCTCCTTCCCCCTCTACCCCTATCTTTTTTCCTTCTCTGTTGCTCCTTTTCTTTCAATCGTAAATATCTAACGTAAATGATATACCAAGTTGTGCTCCTGTTTAAGTACAAAAGATATGCTATTTTTCCTACCAAAACGTCTTTGCATTCGCTAACTACATCACTATTCCCTTTTCCATCTATTTCATCTCTGGTATAAAGTGTGTGAAGTGTGATATTGTATAAAGCTTTTGTTGCATTTATTTCGGTTTGTGTGATGTATTTCGCTTAAAATGTTCACCTCGTCTTTACCCGAGCCGCAGTTTATTTATACTCCATTTGATAAGGATAAGTGTTGTCTCATCAGGTTCTACTTACATGTCGTAATTATTTTGCTATTAGATGAGATCTGAGAGTGTAATATATAATTTAACATTTAATGTATTACCAGTTATAACTGATAATAAAGATAACGTTTACTAATTTCTCTGATTTATGAAACATGTTTCTGGGAAATTCAGAAATGATTTACACATGTTACTTCTTGTGCCTCACTATGAATAAACACACACACGCACACAATCACACACACACACACACACACACACACACACACACACACACACACACACACAGACCCACGCCCACGCACACCCACCCACACACACACACACACACACACACACACACACACACACACACCTATATATATATA
>BOPN01009235.1:10000-20000 GCA_017312705.2 Penaeus japonicus | reverse complement strand
GCTACTTTATTTTAGGTGCTGTAGAAGGATTTTTCCGTGCATAACTGATTGTCTGCTCACTCAGTACAATCACCAAATCATGTAATACTGTACCACTTTCGTTTACACTCTGCTGCCGGTGTTGTAAAATCTGTGGAATCTGCGCATGTCCATGTTTTTTTTTATTTTTTTAATGAAGCATTTTACATACATGGCTTAGTAGTGACATGTATAGCGATAACGTCAGCTGCGATTCATGTTGGTCGTATGCCGTGCGTCGTTACTTTAAGATACTCTTTTTAGCGGTGAACTCGCCCGAGCCTCAGCCATGCCGTATATTTTTCAAATCACGTCTCTCAGCAAGCGGGGGAAGAAAGGAGATTGCTGCCTGTCAATCCTGTCATGTGAACTGACCGAATATGGATCTAGAATGATATCAAAATAAAATATCTGCATGGTATTCCCAGCTTATGAATCGATTAGATGTTTATGAATCATGTACGTGCCATATCGAGTAGGATATATTTTCATTTTTCGTAGGACTCATGAAAGCAGAGATGAGACTGACTTTTTTGTTAAGGGCAGGTTACACGAAGGAGACTGCGCAGCGGGGATCGATACGATGCTACCATAGCTGCATACCGGAAAATTATCAGTATAAACTGTTGACGAGGATTATATTTAACAACTGGCGCAGACATGGAGTTCCTATTTTTATGCCCATATGTGCCACCCTCTCACCACCCTTCCTCCCACGCCTCGCAGCCTCGGATATATGAAGGCCCCACCCACCGCCCGCCTCCAGTGGGTGGTGTGTCTGCCGTGGCGATATTGTGGTGGTGCCGAGAAGTGCAGAGTAAGTCACATGGAACTGAGTACGAGGATTCTCTGCGCTCTCCAAGTTTCGTTTCTTGTCAGAGTTCTAGTGGAAGTTTGTTGACAGGAGGAAAATCGGAGTTTCTAGCGGTTCAGAATTCAGAGTAGGGAATTCTGTTTGACGTTTTACCTTAAAACACCGAAAGCTCGTTTATTGTTGTTAGCTTTGTCCCGTCGTATCATGAAAACTATTTAAAAAATTACACTTATATTTCCTGATTTTATAATTTTGCATTTTTAGATGAATATCATTTTGTGTTTCGTAAGATACAATATGCCTTTAAATTAACATATGGCAGGGCTCGCCCGATTCTAAAATTCAGCGGTCTATAAAAAAAAAAAAAAAAATCACACAACCATCCTGATTATAATCTAAATTAAACCAAATTAGGCCAAAAAAGTGTGACTGCCACTACAGTACGGTCTGCTATCACACATGGTAGTTTCAGGTATATGCAACTTACAATACTGATAACTTAATTTGCGAATCATATTAACACTTACAGAGAAGTTCCGGAGCCGTCTTCGTGAGTCTTGACTTCTAAATACAACACCGAAAGCCACCACCATGCCTGGCCACATCGTGAAGAGCACCGGGCCCGACCCCGACCCCACCGAGTTCCTGTACGTTTCTCTGGAGCAGAAGCGCATCGACCAGACCAAGCCCTACGATGCGAAGAAGTCCTGTTGGGTCCCTGACGAGAAGGAAAGCTACGTGCAGGGTGAGATCCAGGGCACCAAGGGTGACTTGATTACTGTTACCGTTCCGGGAGGGGACACGAAGAACTTCAAGAAGGACCAGGTTACTCAGGTCAACCCTCCCAAGTACGAGAAATGCGAGGACATGTCCAACTTGACTTACCTTAACGATGCCTCTGTCCTGTACAACTTGAAGACCCGTTACCAGGCCAAGCTCATCTACACCTACTCTGGCCTCTTCTGTATCGCCGTCAACCCCTACAAGCGGTACCCCATCTACACCAACCGCGTCGTCAAGATCTACCAGGGCAAGAGGCGTAATGAGGTGCCTCCCCATCTCTTCGCCATCTCCGACGGTGCCTACACGGCCATGGTGCAGTGTAAGTCTTTATGAACTCATTGATGATATTACAAAGTAAATAACCGATAGCTGTTTTAACATATATTGTTACAATGGGTATATATATTTTAGCGGAATAATTTAATTTGCCGATACATGGATATCTTTTTTTTTCAGGTCGCGAAAACCAGTCCATGTTGATTACGTAAGATGAATGATTTTATTTGACCGTTTAGATGTTTCAGTGATACATATAAGCAAACAATAATATTCAAAGTTAGTTTGTCCAAAACGATATGACATTTCTGTGAATGTGAGTGTGCGCACATACACCCGCATAACAATTGAGATACATACGCACGAACATGTAAAACACCATATATATATCCTAATATATATATCAAATGTATATATTCTTCCCCAGTGGTGAGTCTGGCGCTGGTAAAACTGAAAATACAAAGAAGGTACTGTCATACTTCGCCAATGTCGGCGCTTCTACCAAGAAGAAGGACAACGAGAATAAGCCGGTAATATACTTCGGAAACATGGAAAATTTAATATTCATATCAGTCGTAATGAACATGCAAACACTCAGTCAGCCTGACTGGTAGAGAGCTGATACTCAAGTCGAACTAACTTTCTTCTACAGAACTTGGAGGACCAGATTATCCAGACCAACCCTGTCCTGGAGGCCTTTGGCAATGCCAAGACCGTCCGTAATGACAACTCTTCACGATTCGTACGTGTCTCTCACGCCAAGTATATCAGTACTGCAATTTTCACTTATGCTAACGTCCTTTGTGCAAGACTAAGCTAATCGTCAAATAATTTCTTGTACTTTTTCCTTCTCACAGGGTAAGTTCATCCGCATCCATTTCGGTCCGTCTGCCAAGCTGTCTGGTGGTGACATCGAAGTCTACCTGCTGGAGAAGGCTCGCGTCATCTCCCAGCAGCCGCTTGAGCGATCCTACCACATTTTCTACCAACTCATGTCTGACCATGTGCCTGAAATCAAACGTAAGTAAAGCCAACATGTTTTTTCTTGTTTAATAGGATGAACCAGATATAAAAATGCTCCAACTTAATAATAGTGTGAAATATAAGTAACATTTAGACAAACAGACGTTATGCATGCTGTTTTATAGATTTCCAAGCACCAACGTCTTCTTTCAATTTTCAGCAAATTGCCTGCTGAGTAACGACATTTACGACTACCACTATGTGTCGCAAGGCAAAGTCACTGTTGCTTCCATTGATGACAAAGAAGAGATGGACTTCACCCACGTAAGGAAACACTTATTTTACTTACAGTTTGATTTCTATATTCATGAAATTCCAATAAAATTGTTTTACTAGCCTAAATATTCATATAGGGTCTCTGAATCCACAGAAAGCCTTTACAATTCTCAACTTCGCTGATGAAGAGCGAGACAACTGCTACAAGGTCACTGCAGCTGTCATGCACTTTGGAGCCTGCAAGTTCAAGCAAAGGGGCCGAGAGGAGCAGGCCGAACCCGACGGTACTGAGGTAATAAGCAAATCGATATTCATCTCGTTTTTTTGTTTCCTTTTCCTTTGCAGTGTCTTTCTGTTTATCTGCCCTCTTTTATAATCTTTTATTTCTTCTCAGCCTGGCCATCTTGTCGCTAAATTGCTTGGCGTCGATGGGGATGAACTTTACAAGAATCTCTGCAAGCCTAAGATCAAGGTCGGTGCCGAGTTCGTCACTCAGGGAAGGAACGTCGACCAGGTCTCGTACTCTGTCGGCGCTTTGGCCAAGGCCATATATGATCGCAACTTTAAGTGGCTTGTGAAGAAATGTAACGTGACACTGGAGACGGGCCAGAAACGCAACATGTTCATCGGTGTGCTTGATATTGCCGGCTTCGAGATCTTCGACGTAAGTAGCTGTGCCACATGTTCGTGCTTGAGCAGGAGGAGTACAAGAGGGAAGGCATCAACTGGGTCTTTGTCGACTTCGGTATGGATCTGCAGGCTTGCATTGAACTGTTCGAGAAGGTACTGTTTTATAATACTTCGTACAAATTTTATTTTTGTTCTTGTTCCTTCCCGTTTGGCACCATACACATAATGCGGTGCACTTTTCCTTGTAATGAATCCATGAATCCCGAAAACTCTACGACATTCTGAGACCTATTAACACTTCTATTATTGCTGATAAATACCGTTTGCCCCATAAAATCTATAGTTCTGTTTTCAAAATCCCAGTCCCTAATGATAGTGGCACGTGCATTACTCCTTTTTACAGAAATGTACTTTATGCCAGATAAACAAAATATAGCGTGGATAGGAATTTAAAGGCATGAAATGATTATGATAAAGCATTTCTTTTTCATTATCGAGGCTCTGAAAATATCTAAAAGACTAAAGTGAGCTCTGACCCTCTATTTCTTTGTCCCCTTCCCCAAGTGTATGTATATCAATATTCATGCTTGTATGACGTGTTGTGAGGATGCTTTTGTTTACAGGTACCAGGCATTCCCTTACCTGGAAAGTGTACCAGTAAATATGACTACTTATGTTTACATATCTTATGAGTGTAAAACTAATAAATCTTTTGACGTGATTCTCAGAGTCCCTGAGGAATGGAATCCATTAGGAGAATCTCTTGAGCAATCATGAATATTCGTTGACCCTTTCTGGTGAATGTATTGGTCCCAGATCCACCTTATGCATGCTATATCACTTCTTGCCGACGGACATCTGAGATGCCAGTTTAGCGGAGAAGTTGTGGCCCTCAGTCCACCCGCTTCAAGCTGATCAACAGCTCCCTGTAAATTACCGCAACCCTCCACAATCCTCAACCCCCCCCTCCCCTTCAGGTTTTCGCTTGTTTATAATAGAACCTGTAAAGTATTTTAGTTTACGTATACTTCCCATACACTTACCTTCCTCCCATATTTGGATAACCTCCTTATCAGTGCTTTCCCACCAAAAATAATGTTATTTACATCTGCCTTCCTCCAGTCAGTTAAGAAATCCATACTGATTTTCCTCCCAAAATATCCTTCCTCCCGACATTAGGACCCCCTCCTGTCACCTGTTTTTTCTTCTGTCAGTCAAAACCCCGGTTCCCTACCCCACCCGACCCTCCATTACCCATTCGAGGCGAGTCAGAAAACGGGAAGAATACTCACTTTGCTCTTGCTCGTTCCCCGGCAGTATCGTGACCATGAAGAACTTTACATCTGTTTCAACACTGGATAGCTTCAAGAGTTCTCCAGCTCTGCCTGAGCAAGAAGGACATACTCGAAGTGCTATTACCATTTAGAATGAATAGACCTTGGATCTCCTTGGGAAGGCTATGAAGGTAAAACACGATGATGGCAGAGATAGATACATATTCTTGCAAATTTTCCCTTACATGTACTCCCACCTCATTCGGCATTGTCCAAAGCTATCCTCTTTATCAATAGAAAGTACTTTCACAATAAGTTGAGAGCAATCTTGCTGGCTTGCATCTGGTAAGTATGGGTACTATTTTCTGTTTTGAAATGATATATTTAGAAGTCCATAAAGCAATCCATAAAATAATCTATAATAATATAAATCTACTACAACTCGCAAAATAAAGTAAATAACACGCTATTTTACAGCCTCTAGGTCTCTTGTCTATCCTCGAAGAAGAGTCTATGTTCCCGAAGGCTACTGATAAGACCTTTGAAGAAAAGCTGAAGACTAACCATCTGGGCAAGTCTCCCAACTTCATCAAGCCCAAGCCAGCTAAACCTGGCCAGAAGGAATCCCACTTCGCCATCGTTCACTACGCCGGCACTGTGCCCTACAACCTCAGTGGCTGGCTGGAGAAGAACAAGGATCCCCTCAACGACACTGTCGTGGATCAGCTCAAGAAGGCTTCCAACTCTCTTTCTGTGGACTTGTTCTCTGATCATCCCGGCCAGACCGGCGACGCTACTGGCGGCAAAGGTATAAGGTTCTCCTGGAGGCTGCTTTCCAAGTTTACTTATCTTTCCTAGAGAATTTGTTTATTTGACTGGAGAATAAACTAAATTGCAAGAAAGGAGTCTAAGTACAGGTGCATGTGAGGCAATATAATATCTTTGTTTCCTCACTCAGGCGGACGTAAGAAGGAGTGTGGCTTCACCACTGTGTCATCTGGATACAGGGCAAGTGAACGAAGGCAGTTCCTTAGGAGCATAACTCGATTCTTTTATATGGAGAATATGTAGAATAAACAGACAAATAAGTTCATGGAATGCCATGGAGTGACTGTTGTACCAACCATTTATATATATATATTTTTTCATTTCCACACAACCAGGAACAACTGAACAATCTGATGAAGACCCTGAATGCCACCCAGCCTCATTTCATCCGTTGCATCGTACCCAACGAGACCAAATCTCCTGGTACGTTAATAGCATAATTTTTAAATTTCAAATTTTAGTAGAAATATGGTTTTCATGGTTTATTTCCATATTAGAGCAATGTTGTAATTAAGAAGAATAACAACATCTTCGTACATCTTCATAGGCGTCGTTGAAGCCCCTCTGATTATGCACCAGCTGACTTGCAATGGTGTGCTTGAGGGCATCCGTATTTGCCGCAAGGGCTTCCCCAACAGGATGCCCTACCCTGACTTCAGGCACCGGTGAGTTCCAATAGTTTAGTATGCACAAATAAAGTATGTGACAGTTTCTTTTGGTTTTAAACAATTTCATATGAAATACTGAAGAAGTAAGACTATTCTTTCCTCTAGCTACCGTATCCTGGCTGCAAAGGCCATGGCTGCCTGTGACGAAGACAAGAAGGCGGCAGGTGTCTGTCTCGAAGCTGTTAAGCTGCCCGAAGAAAATTACCGTCTTGGCAACACTAAGGTACTAGATTATGGGATGTGTACAAGTTTAGAATTCTCCCCCTCTTTCCCACACATACACGAACATGCACATACGTGCGCGCACGCGCACACGCACACACAAACACACACATACACGCACGCACGCACGCACGCATACATACTAGCAGCCATGTATACAAGTAAACATGAACAAGAAACTTCTTATATCAAATATTTATCATCATAAAATCATTTTAATTTTAACCTTTGTTTAATTCAAATAGTACTATATAGTGATATAGAATATATAAACCACTAATGTAGAGTTTCTCTAGATATAAAATTACTCTATTGGGATATAATCGCTACTAGTATGTATTGCTATGGTAAAGCTCAAGTGAGAATAACGAAATGTTCCGAGCTCTTACGATGTGATAATCTTTGGTTCTTCAGTTATTCTTGGAATAAAGAACACACAGAGGAAGCAATTAATCTCTAAGTATCATGAAATATGAATAGAAATGATAAAGTCTTTCAAGTTAAATGAAATAGTGACTGGGCATTCAGCCGCATGGGAAGACCAAGCGCAGATGAGACGACGGTTTTGGCGCTCCGGTCAGCGTGGAAATGTTCCGAGGTCCTATAGGCAACTGCCCACAATAGATTCATGATTACTACATGTTTGCTAATCACTTTTGTTTTCTTGAGTGACAAAGTGAGAAACAATTTAATTTGTTAAGTATTGCTCATCTTCAAATCACTTTAAATTAGTAAAATGACAAGCCTTACCTGAATGTGTACATCATCACTACTTCAATAAATCGATGCCTCAGATGCACTTCAGTAACTAAGTAACAAAAGCATTATATAGCAAAGATAGCAGAATGCTTTTATATTTGAAGCTTGTGTGTTGCTTTACTCATTGTAAGCATAATTGCACTTACAATTACTTTACGGACAGACTGAGACTTCCCCATATATAGTCTCGTAACTTTTACCTTTTAAAAAGGTTCATCACAGCCCTCCTCCCATAGTTACAAGAACTTCGCCTTCAAGGAGATGTCTGAGATGAAAGAAGATTAGGAGGCAACGCAGCTTTACTTCCAAAAGCCTGTCGGATTTGGAGCTGGTGAAAGTTGGTCAGCGTTAAGGCCTTGCCGAGTATTCCCTTATCTCCTTATTGACCTGATATCGAAAGCCCTACCCCTAAAACCGTAATCTTTCAGTCCCCTTCTTGATAAAGGTGTACCCATCGTTTGATAGCAACATCTATTAATAATATATGATGTAAAACCCTTTCCGATCACCCCCTAGCTTTGGAAATCCTCCGTGAAGTGTTTATAGTGCAGCTATCCTCATCCACGTGTAAGACCACGTGAATTTCATGTTCCTCTCACTCGCCTCTCACAGACGGTCATGTGAATTCCGTTATCCCTCTCCCTGTATTACTCTGTTACATTCAAGGTGATGTCTTACATAGATATCTAAGTGAAGAGAAGAGGTACTCCCTTCTACCGGACATGTAAACACCACTGAAATCACCATTTATTTCAGAACCATTTTCATCCTCAGAAAGCACTAGCACAGATTCCTTATCAGCCCATTATTCTTGTATTATATTTAATCCTTTGTTGATTCTGCATGCTTATAATAACACTTTACTAGACAGGAGTTTTATACAAATATTTTTTTACATACTGTGTATCTGTTCAGAAGAAACAACATATACACGTGTAATGATTGGCATATTTACAATATAAAGTTGAAATTTATTCACTTTAACATTTTATATTAACTATGTCTACTGAAACGGTTAGTAGCCATTTTGTTTCTATTATCATCAAAGGTATTTTAAAGGCTGCAATGATTGGGTTATGTTATTTAAACAATCCTTTTTCAGAACCAATTTTCTTCAAAGAAAGGACAAGGTTTACATCAGATTTCCATATACCAATATTATATTTTCTACAATGATGAGAAGTTCATCTTTTGATATGAATTTTGATGTCTTTTGCTAAAACAGTTTCTAAATTAGTCTACATACTAATAAACAGTGTAATTATATACACATCACCGGTCCAAAGTGACTACTTTTTGCAGTGAAACAACTCATAAAGTTTTATCTCAGATAACATTTCATAGTAAAACCATATTAGTGCGATCTCTTGACATATGAATTCACGGACAAATATACAATTCAATTCACTTTCAGTGTGGTAAGAGTTGAATCTCTTTCAGGTATTCTTCCGTGCTGGAGTTCTCGGTACTTTAGAAGAAATTCGAGATGACAGACTGGCACAGGTATTATCTTGGCTGCAAGCCTGGATCCGAGGTTTCAGTGGTCGTGTCCAGTACAAGAAACTCCAGGAACAGCGCGTCGCCCTCATTGTCGTGCAGCGCAACCTGAGGAAGTACCTGAAGCTCCGCAACTGGGCTTGGTACCGTGTTTGGCAGAAGGTCAAGCCTCTGCTCAACGTCACTCGTGTCGAGGACGAGATGCGCGCCCTGGAGGAGAAGGCAGCCAAGGCACTGGAGGATTATGAACGCGAAGCTAAACTTCGTAAGGAACTTGAGACTGCAAATGCATCCCTGCAAGAAGAAAAGAACAACTTGATGGCAGCCCTTGAATCTACCAAAGGAAATGTTTCCGATTTTCTGGATAAACAAGCTAAATTGCAGAGTCAAAAAGCAGACCTTGAGGCTCAGCTTAATGTAAGTAATAAACATCATAGATTAAAATTAAATACGATGCATAATATAGCAATTACTAATCTTGTGTAGTCTGCAGATAAAGAAGGAAAAGCTTTATTGCAGTGACTGCCAGTACTTCTACTACAACTGCTGCCATTATTACATTTTTTTTTCTTTTTTTAACAGGAAACAAATGACCGTCTCCAGAAGGAGGAGGAAGCTCGCAATCAGCTCTTCCAAGGAAAGAAGAAGACTGATCAAGAGATTTCAGGTCTGAAGAAAGATCTTGAGGACCTAGAACTTGCTATGCAGAAGTCTGAGCAAGACAAAAACACAAAAGATCATCAGATCCGCAACCTGAACGATGAGATTGCGCATCAGGATGAACTCATCAATAAAATCAATAAAGAAAAGAAACATCTTCAGGAATGCAACCAGAAGACAGCAGAAGACTTACAGAATGTCGAAGACAAGTGCAACCACCTCAACAAGGTTAAAGCCAAGCTTGAGCAAACATTAGATGAACTTGAGGATTCTCTTGAGCGAGAGAAGAAAATACGTGCTGAGGTTGAGAAAGCCAAGAGAAAGGTCGAAGG
>BOPN01009234.1:32500-34952 GCA_017312705.2 Penaeus japonicus | reverse complement strand
AGGAGGAGGAGGAGGAGGAGGAGGAGGAGGAGGAGGAGGAGGAGGAGGAGGAGGAGGAGGAGGAAGAGGAGGAGGAGGAGGAGGAGGAGGAGGAGGAGGAGAAGGAGGAGGAGGAGGAGGAGGTGGTGGAGGTGAAGGGGAGATGAAGGTTAAGGACTTTATGGGAAGCTTCAAATTACATAGACTACAAAAATGCCGACCTTTTTTTAAACAAAGATGGAAAAATAAGTAAAAACCATGACCGTGGAGAAAGTGATAATAATGATAGTAATAATAATGATAATGATAATATAATGATAATGATAACAAGAAAAACAATAACAGTAATAGTAATAAAAACAATAAATAATTCTATTTGTATGTGTGTGTGTGTGTGTGTGTGTGTGTGTGTATGTATATATGTATAAAGAGAGAGATAGAGAGAGAGAGACCATATAGAATATATATATGTATATCCTTAATGCACCCACTGGTGCTTAGACGTTAGCATAGATACAGGCACACACACAGTGTGTACCTCCATGTACATATGCTCACCTGTGTCTGTATGTGTGCATGAACTCACTGGAGATTCTCCTCCAATTTTCCTGTTCGATTCCATCAACATTTATTCGCGCGCAGGTAACAAGTGATCAGTCGATTCGAATCCTCTTAACTCGTCCTAAATCCTCTTATAGTTATTCAAATCCTTTTTTTCTCGGCGTTGCGTCCTTCACGTTTCTTTCGTGGGTGGTTTCGCGAGGCAGATTTATCAATCTTTTTTTTCTTTGTAGATTATGGAACGAGGTGGTGGTGATGTATTAATTTTGTTTCGGGTTGGTAAGGTGATGACAATCACAAACGGAAATATGCAAGTTTAGATACTTTTTTTTAAATCTACTTTTGTGTATATTTGTGTATTGGTATGTGTGTATGTTTCTGTTCTTATAAGTAAATAAATGTATATTTGTCTATGTATATTTGTCTATGTATATCAGCCTTTACACACAAACTACCTAAAGCATTTTCCAATTAAAGAGTTCTCCATTTCAACCCGTTTGTTCAATCAGCACCAATGGAACGGTCTTCCCCACAATATGGGATCAGTGTTCATAAGGAAATGTTATTGGAGATGAAATTACAATAACATGAAATGAGAAGGCACCCTGAGGAAGAAGTTGATGCTTGACTCTGCAATTTAGCCGAAATTGCTCTCCGTGTAGTGTTATCTGTCCATCACTCAGTTTAACCATATACTCACTGATCTATATCAGTCTGTCTGAGGATAGATTTGCTTACCTATCTATGGAGAAAAATGTATAAAAACAAACGAATATTTGTACATAGTGGCATATATGTACAATAAACATGTGCTTATACATCCACACACAAAGAAATAAAAGTTAAAGTAATGTCCAACTGAATGAACATCTACATATGTATTAGATAGGGGATTTTCTCTTTGGTCAAGAATTTGATTAAAAAAGAAAAAGAAAAAAAAAGACTATAACATTCTCCCAAGAAAAAGAAAACGGTCCTTGGCATATTTCCAAATCAATGTATTTCGAGCAGTGTCAACGTGTCTGATGAACATATCTAGATTTCAAATTTAGATACTTCGTTGATCAAACAGCTTCGTGTTATTGGCTCTCCTCCCATTCATCTTCCCATGTGTCTGACTTTCAAATTACAGGATTCGGCGTGACCCTCGACCACATATATATACGAGGGAGTCTTGATCAACGGCACCACATAGCCTGGTCGCATTGCCACCACGATGCCAGTCCGAGCTCTCTTCTACACAAACCTCTTCGTTTCCCTTCTCATTCAAGAAGGTATGAGTAAAGGAGAGCCTCTGGTGAGGTTCTCAGTGGTTCCTGCACCTCCTCCCTCGCTGAACTATCTAGTTCTTTCGCAGAACGAGGTTCACCAAGGCCCTGAAGCCCCCGACAATTGGCTGCAGGAGGAACGCGTCTCCGTTTCCCACATTCTACAGCAGTTCTTCTCTCAGTTCGAGTTTGTCCCGTCTCCGGTGATGATCGATTCTCCCGAGAATCCACTTGCGTGCGTGGACTTGCGGGTGGAGCCCGCCAAGGTGAAATTCCCGCACCACAACGCAGTGATACCCACTTGGCTGGAAGACGCCGTTTTGGCTGGCGAATGTCCCTGGCGGCTGGTGAGGAGGCAGTTGCCGGCCGGAACGATTCCTCCTGCCGTACTTGAGATGGAGTGCCTGTGTGAGGGCCAGCGGTGCTCACACGGGGGTGACTTCCGATGCACACCTGTCATGCACGAAGTAACTACCTGGATGAGCGACACCCTCGACCACGAGGCGGCCACCGTGGACCGGATGCGACTCACAGTGGGATGCGTGTGCGCCCAGCGTCGCGGCGGGCGAGCTGGCCAAGTTGAGCATGCAATTCTGACATAAGGGACTCACCTGCCGCTCCGACTATCTCCTGACCAGCCTGAC
>BOPN01009233.1:32500-34954 GCA_017312705.2 Penaeus japonicus | reverse complement strand
CTTCTTCTTCTTCTTCATCTTCTTATCTTTCTTTTTTTCGAGGGAAGGAAGAGGGGGAGGTGGTGTGTGGGGGGGGGGGGGGGTAAGGATAGAAGAGGGGGGAAAGATAAGATGAATGCATAAAGATTGAAAGAGGAGGTGGGGAGAAAAGGATGCTACGGAAACGTGAAGAAAGGAGAGAAGGGGGAAGGACTGGGCATTATCACGGATACGGGGGGAGGGGGGAGGGGGTGATATCATGGACGGAGTGATAGATCGGGGGTTGGGGTGGGGGGGGGGGTGGAGCCATGGGCGGGGAGACGAGAAGAAGAGGCTGTGAACTTCAGAACGGAAGTGGGGAGAGGATCAATATGTTTGGATATATTATGGTTATATTATCCTGATGATATGAGGCTTCCTGATAAATGTCTTGATATACTTAGATGTTCTTGCTATTTTAGGAATATTGTAGGAGTAATGAACTTGTTTTTAAAGTTAAGGTTTGCGTCTTTTATATGTTAATGGTGACGGTACTTCGTAGTTATGTAACTCTTTCTCACTCTCTCATTCTCTAACTCTCTCTCTCTCTCTCATTCTCTCTCGATTTCTCTCTCGCTCTCTCACTCTCTCTCTCTCTCTCTATCTATCTATCTCTCTTCTCTCTCTCTCTCTCTCTCTCTCTCTCTCTTTCTCTCTCTCTCTCTCTCTCTCTCTCTCTCTCTCTCTTTTCTCTGTCTCTCTCTTTTTTTTCTCTCTCTCCCTCTTTCTCTCTCTCTCTCTCTCTCTCTCTCTCTCTCTCTCTCTCTCTCTCTCTCTCTCTCTCTCTCTCTCTCTCTCTCTCTCTCTCTCTCTCTCTCTCTCTCTCTCTCTCTCTCTCTCTCTTTTTTTTCTCTCTCTCTCTCTCTCTCTCTCTCTCTCTCTCTCTCTCTCTCTCTCTCTCTCTCTCTCTCTCTCTCTCTCTCTCTCTCTCTCTCTCTCTCTCTCTCTCTCTCTCTCTCTCTCTCTCTCTCTCTCTCGCTCTCTCTCTCTCTCTCTCTCTCTCTCTCTCTCTCTCTCTCTCTCTCTCTCTCTCTCTCTCTCTCTCTCTCTCTCTCTCTCTCTCTCTCTCTCTCTCTCTCTCTCTCTCTCTCTCTCTCTCTCTCTCTCTCTCTCTCTCCGATAAAAAAATAAAAAAATCGGTCATATCATTGGTCGCCTTGTGATGCCGATGATGGATGTGATGACAGAGATGAGGAAGAAATGACAGGGAAGTGATTGATCATGTCGCTGGTTATGCTGATGGAATAATGCCATGGTGTGATTTCTGTAAATGGTGATGATGGTGATATTAGTAAAGGTGGTAGTGATGCGTATGGTGATAACGATAAGGGTATTTATGTTGATAATGATGATGATTATGTTTAAGTTTATGATAATCATAATAACGATAGAAATAATAGTGATTATCATGGAGAGATGCCAACAATAAAAATATCAATTGATAAGAATTAACAAGAGTTAACAATACTGAAAGTAAAACTAATCCTTATAATCACTTCCCAGATATACTTAGTGTTACTCCACTTCCTCATTCCATTTCTTAAATCAAGATTGTCACGAAAGGAAAATGGCCGAACCAATCCCAATCTCTTAGTCGGATTCTTCTAATCTTTTGTCTTGTGTCTGACCCTCACAATCTCTCAGCTGGGTTCTATTATGTCATAATTTTCCAATCCGTGAATTGGATTCTCCTAATCTCCTTGATGGACTCTTTCGGGAAGATTCTCTGATGTCTTCCAGTTTCTCAGTCGAGCCTTCAAGTGTAGGACTCCTCCAGTCATTCAGTCTGACTCTTCCAGTCTCTCAGTCAGGCTCTATCTCTCCTCCAATTTTTTTCTTTTGTTTTCTTTTCTTTCCTCCATTTTTTTTTTTTTTTTTTTTTTTTTTTTTGACTCCGCAAAGTCAAGTGCTTGACTGATCAAAAGGGTGAAATAACTTCATCTCACATCACTCACGAATTCTCTTTGTTTTCTAAGACATTTTCTAGATACATGTTCGTGGTTCTTGAGAGGTAAGGGGACACCATGCTATAAAAAATAGAAATAGACGTAGAAAATTCGAATAATGTAAGAGTTAGAACTATAATGTGTTTGTTCTTTGTAGTTATGTAAATCTTTTTCTCTCTCTTTCTCTCTCTCTCTCTTACTCTCTCTCTCTCTCTCTCACTCTCTCTCTTTATCTCTCTCTCTCTCTCTCCCTCCCTCTCTTTCTGTATTTCGTACTTTATTTATTGTTGTTATTATTACAATACCTTTAAAATACTAGTGTTTTCTCGCTGCATCTATCGCCATGAGTAATGGAAATGGGGTGAGGGAGAGAGAAAAAGAGAAAGGAAAGAAGGAGAAGAAAAGAAAAAAAGAGAGGTGAAAGTGAGAGTGAAAAATGAGAGAAGGGGAGAAAGATAGGAAAAAGACAGGAAGAAAAGAGAATGAAAAA
>BOPN01009231.1:32500-34978 GCA_017312705.2 Penaeus japonicus | reverse complement strand
CCCCTGTTCGCTGGGAGACGGGAGTCCTGGAGGTTGAGTGATGCCGTGTATGAGTACGCCCTGCAGATAGCAATACGCCTCTTTGGTCATCTTTTTCAGGAAAACGGGTGGCGTGATTTCGAATCGGTTAGGTCAATCGGCTGGTCTTTCTTTTGAGCTAGGCTAGGGTCAAGCAGCCCCTGTCTTGCATGGCCTCAGTGCACAGCTTCCCCTTGTTGGTCTCCGTAGTGGATGGGGGCGTGGGAGGATGAATTGAATAGCTCTTACATGGAAACTCTAACCAAAAAAAAAAAAAAAAAACTGACCGGCAATCCCGTTAACGAATTCGGCACTAAGTTGACCAAGGTACCTTGGAGCCTTTCAAGGTCCTCGGTGACAAAAGTAAGAGAATGGGTAAGGCTCTGGCGTCGGTTCAGAGAAAACCTGCCCAAGAACCTAGGGCTGGACCCTCCAAACCAGCCCCTGGCTCTGACAAGTCTCTGGTGTCGGTTCAGACTACGAGTCAAAACGAAAATGGAAGTCAGGTAGGACCCTCCAACCCTGTTGGCCCCACTGCCAAAACCCCAGCGTCGGTTCGGAGGATAGGCAACAAGCGGCCTCGGCCGGCTACGGACTTGGAGGGCGAGTCTGTAACCTCAAGTCGGTTCCCCCAGTTTAGGGTTCCCCCCAAACCGGAAGGATTCGACAGTGCTTACCAGAAGGTATAAGCTCTGGAAAACCATAGACAGTGCCATCTGACAATTAGAATTGCCAGAAACAATGGCACTATAGTCGCACTGAGGGATCAAGCCACTCTCACCTTCCTCAAGGAGACATACAAGCTCCTGGATGGGCGGAAGGTGAGCCTGCCGGCTCTGACTCCCGAAGAGAGTCCAAGGCTCTGGTGAGAGTTCCAAGACAGAAACAGGTCCCGGAAGGAGTCTGGGAATAACACAAAGTCTACCCCAAGAGCGGAGAGACCAACTCTATTTACAGAGAAGGACTTGACGCTCCTGCTGACGATAGTCGTCATAGCAGTTGCAACAGCATTGGGGAGGACCAGTGAGGAGATGGAAAAGGCAGTCAAGGTTGCCATGACGACAATGACTCGCTGCTCTGAAGGAGAGGGAGATGAGTCCTATGGCCTCAAAACCCACTCCAACTCAAGGCGAGACTCCTCTCCCCATAAACCCCCAGGGCGAGACTTGTCTCCCTAACCAACCTGCGGCCAAGACCACATTGGCAGAGCCTGCACCCAAATCCCAAAGGGTGAGGAAGCCATGACCAAAGACTATTAAATAAGACAGGTAGGTCCAAGAAAAAACTGTAATAATACTAACTGGGACCTCTGAGTAGTCCATGACGTCATAACTTAGTTTGACTAAGAGATGTCGCTACAATCAACCGTCGATGACGCCATATGTTTACATTCTCACAAAAAAAAAACACACACAAAAAAAAAAAAAAACGTGACAGCACAGCAGACGAACTTCAGAGCGCGCATTTCATAATGGTTGGAGAGTGACATCCATGTGTTGTATCCAAAGGGCGAAAAGATACACATACTTCACATCATTTTCATAGATTTCCAAAAGACAAAGAAAGGTAGTTTACTTAATTATTATGTTATAAAGTGTGGACAAGTGAGATATTGTATTAAATTAACTTGACGAAATTCTAACCGCTGAAGCTACAGCTCCCGTGTGTCACATTTCAGGTGTCTGTTATGGCTAAATGTATTGCATGTCCCAAGCCTCCACGAAAAGAGCCACATTCGGCTGAATAGAAGCCGTCTGGTTAGCTCATTGGTAGCGTGTCGACTTCACATCCCCGTGGTCGGCAGATCGAGTCCCGCCCAAACTCGTGAGCTTCCACTGTCACCTGGCGGTTACTGACGTAGCTGGGCACTACGTTGGGTAAAGACCAAGCTCAGATCGAGTCAACACTCGTTGGCACATTCTCTCGCGAGTCAGCACACGCTGACACAGGCGGGCTTGCGTCACTGCATACAAGCCCGGCGTAGCATATGCTCCGCAAATCTGGCTTATCCTTATCCTTGGCTGAATAGACGCTTCCGCGTGTGCAGTCACCATTTTTCTGCCTCTCAATATTGCAACACCTCATCAGCTAAACTATTAAGCACTGTTTGCCCTGACCAAAATTTAGAAGGTAAGACAAATAAAACAAAATATATATTTTAATGTATCGGTAGGATTAACTTGTGAATTATATTTCAATGCATCGTTATATATGCGAATTGTAGTTTAGGTGATTCTTAAGTACAATGTTATAAACATAAAGAGTTGCAATTTTATAATGTATTTGGCCTCAGGAATTGTTTCATTTGGAGAGGCTGGCCAGTCTGCAATTTCACAAATTAGATGGTATAGTAATTTTATTGCTTTTATGTGACATTATAAATAAAAGGATGATATAATTTGCACTATAATAGTAACTGATAAATATTATTGATTCTGCATAATACATTCACCGGTATTT
>BOPN01009231.1:25000-27500 GCA_017312705.2 Penaeus japonicus | reverse complement strand
CTCAGCACCCAGAAAGACCCACCATGACCCACGGTCGGAGGCGGAGAGACTGGCACTTGGGGTCTCTGCCAGAACAAGTAGCGTCGACCTACCAGTAGAGTTGAAGGCATGCCAAGAGGAATTGCTTTCAGGCAGGCATGTCCTCATCAAAGAAAAGGCAGTCAAGCCTGATGATGCAGATGCCATGTTCTCTCTGAGGTAATTATGGCGGATATATAAGACCAGTTCCTAGTTAGCCCCGGGTTGTGATAGGATCTCCTACCCCATCATTTCCCACCTAGGACATGAAGATGAGCTTGCATTCTTGCATCTGATTAACAAGTCCTGGGAGACTTCCTCGCTACAACAGTGTTGGAAGAGGGCTGACATAGTTCCCATCCTTAAACCAAAGGAGCCGGGACGGTAGAGTCCCATCTCTCTACTCAGCTGTCTGGGAAAGACGGCAGAGAGAATGGTACTGAACCGGCTCCAATGGAAGCTGGGACCTCCACATGAACACTTACATGGGTTCACTGCTCACAGCATGGCCACCTTACTAAGCACTGTCAGCAACACCAGCTCTGTCATTGTCTTCCTGGACCTGGAGAAGGCTTTTGAACTGGCAAGTTCGCTCGCCATTCAGGAGATCCTGATCCGCAAGGGAATCAAAGGCAGACTGCTTGCCTGGATTGGTGACTATTTTCGGAACAGAACTGCCAGAGTGAAGTTCCAAGGTCACCTTTCCAGGCATTTGCCCTGGAGAATGGCACTCCACAAGGGGGGGGGGTCCTTAGCCCGGCTCTGTTTAACACCCTCATGTTAAGCATCCTCAACATTCCACTCCCAGTGGGGTGCAAGATCATTTCATATGCAGATGATCTTGCAATTATCTCTGCTGGGAGACGAAATGAGAATCTAACTAGAAAGCCCCAGCGTTGTCTGGACCTAATGTCTGAGGAATGCCGCAGAGTCGGGCTTAAGACATCAGCAGCCAAATCTAAGGCAATGGCACTGAAACACGATGTCCGCGACAAAAGACTGCGAGTCCAAGGGTAAGAACTAGAGTGGGTTCACATCTTCCAATACTTGGGGGTGTGGGTTGACGAGAACCTCACCTTTTACTATGAGATTAGATATCTCCTAGACCGGACCAAGGAAAGACTCTCTGTCATGTGAGCTCTGTCAGGATGGTGCGTAGGGGCTGGGCACTGTGTACTAAGATCCTTCTATGTGCACGCTGTCCGTCCCATTGTGGACTACGTCTCCATCACCCTGATTACGCTCAAGCCTGGACTCAAAAAAAGGCTTGACATCATGCAAAACGAGGCCGCCAGGATCATTCTGGGTGCCCCTGGGTGGACTAAGGTTACCAACCTCTTGGAAGCCAATCTTTTCCCCCTGGACTCCCGGATCGATCGGATGGCGGCCCAGTTCTTTGCCAAAATTTTACAGTCCCTGCTGGGCTCGCAGCTAAGATAAAAAGTGCAACCACGAATTCTTTGCTAACAACACCTGTCTGTATCACACAGCCAGGGTGCTGATACGCTTTAAGCTCAAGGAGACACTACTGGTTAAAGGCATGGACCTCCCCCACCCTAACTATGTCACATCCCCGCCGTGGGCACGATCCTTAATAGAGTTTTCTGTCATGAGCTTGTCAAGAAGAAAGACAGTACTCACGGCCTCTGTTAAGGGATGAGGTGGAGAGGAATGTCGCAGGAATCACTCCGCCAGGTAGTAAAACCTATTTCACGGATGGTTCTATAGACCCCATCACCTGCAATACAGGCGCCGGTTTTGCAGCAAGGCGTATAACGAGAGCTATGCGGTTATCTGACAATGCCTCCTCGATCCAGGCAGAGGCAGTCGCTATTATGGAAGCCCTACCCCATGCAGTCCAGACGGACAGGCATGTCATACATACAGATTCTAGGGCCGCCATTGACAGTCTACAACAAAGCATGCCCCTTGATAACGTTTATCTTCTGATCACGATTCTCACCATTGCTCAGAGAATCCTGGATTAGGGTAGACACATCGTCATCAACTGGATTCCGAGCCATGTTGGTATCGAGGGGAACGACTTAGCCGACAGGTTGGCAGAGGAAGGCAGGAAGAAACCCTTGAGTGATCTTGTGGTGCCGGGAACTGCTTTGGCATAAAACGATGGCTGCAGGGCAGGTCGGTACCCTGCAGTGACATAGAGAGGAAGCGAGAGCCTCCCCCTCGGCCAGCTGGTACTCAGACGCCACAGGCTATGAGTCGCTGATACTCTCCTTCAGAATATCAAGGTGTGCTGAAGTCAGCCTTCACAGACTGAGAAGAGGCTATCCTTGTGCGTGGCAAATCGTACCTACAATTGGGTACACTCGACACCAAATAAGAACACTACCCGATGGGGTGCGAGCACACTCGCTTCCTCAGGCAGGGCCCAGAGACGACAGCCGCCGGGCTGGTTAGACGGCTATGCCTGTCGCTTGCCCCCAGGCAACTGGAGCGTCTACAGGCAATCCGACCGCCA
>BOPN01009231.1:7500-22500 GCA_017312705.2 Penaeus japonicus | reverse complement strand
AGGGTCGCTTGCCAGGAATTGCTTTAGCTGTTCGAAAGATTCTTGGCAGTCCTTTGTCCACTTGAAGGAGACTTTCCCGCTGGTGAGACGAGTTAATGGGGCAGCTACTGCAGCGAAGTTCAGGCAGAATCGTCTGTAGAAGCCTGCCATACCCAGGAAACGCATGACAGCCTTCCTCGTTGTGGGAATCGGGTAGTTGAGGATGTTTTCAACATTGGCCATCTTGGGGCGAACTTGTCCATGTCCAACTATGTGTCCTAAGTACGTCACTGTAGCACTGCAAAAGGTAGTCTTGGCCAGTTTAACTGTCAAGTGAGCAGCATTCAGTTTCTGCAGGACAGCAGACAGTATCTCAAGATGTTTGGACCAGGATTCTGAAAGGATCAATATATCGTCCAAGTAAACATGTACACATTCAAGGTCTTGTAAGAGATTATTCATAAGTCGTTGAAATGTAGCTGGACTATTCCTCATTCCAAAAGGCATAACTATATACTGATACAGGCCAAATGGAGTAGTAAATGCAGATATTTGTTGAGCTCTTTCTGTGAGTCTTACTTGGTAGTAGCCCTTTAATAAATCTAGCTTTGTAATGAACTTAGATTGCCCCACAGAGTCTATCAAGTCATCTATTCTGGGAATAGGATAAGAGTCAGGAACCGTCACCGAATTAACCCGTCTGTAGTCAGTGCATAAGCGTATCTGACCCCCTTCCTTTGGCACTAGAAGGCAGGGAGAGGCCCAGGGAGAATTGCTTGGACATGCCAGTCCATTCGCAAGAAGAAAATCCACCTCTTCTCTCATCTGTTGCTTCTTCAGGGGGTGAAGTCTATAGGGTGCTTGACGGATGGGAAGGGTACCAGGTAGGAGCTCAATATCATGTTGAATAATGTTACACTGGCCTGGAGTATCTGAAAACACATCCGGGTAAGTATTTATCAGAGTCATCACATCAATGATTTGTGAACTTTTAAGATGTCCAAGGAACGTTTGTAACTTTGAAATTATTTCAGAGTTTGATAATTCCTTCCAGGGATCTATAGGGTCTTCATTTCTACTATTTATAATATTACAAGGGAGTCTCGGAGAGCTACCTGTAGGGTCATTTGTTATATAAGCTTTTAACAAGTTTACATGAACCAACTGGGAAGATTTTCTACGATCTGGAGTGTTTAAAATGTAATTTACTTTGCCAACTTTCTTTTGAATTTCATATGGCCCATGATATTTAGCTGATAAAGGAGAACCATGAATGGGAAAGAAAACCAAGACCTTATCACCTATGTTAAAGTTCCTAATTTTAGATTTTTTGTCAAAATCCCCTTTCATTTTATTCTGAGCCTTTAGTAGATTACTTTTTGCAACCTGGCGAACTTTACTGAGGGTAATCTTGAGTTTGTCCAGATAAGCTGAAACTGTCGAAGTTTGATTCTCAGAGGATTTGATCCAGTTATCTTTAACCAGTTTAAGGGGACCTCTTACTTTCCTACCAAAGAGCAATTCAAATGGGGAAAAACCCAATGATTCATGAGGAGCCTCTCTAATAGCGAATAACATAAATGGCAAACCTTCATCCCAACATTCCTGGTTCTCACAGCAATATTTACGAAGCATTGACTTAATGGTCTGGTGCCATCTTTCAAGTGCGCCTTGTGACTCCGGATGATAAGCCGTGGACAGAGAGTGCTTGATACCCAATTCTTTGATCACCTTAGCAAAGAGTTCGCTGGTGAAGTTGGTGCCTCGGTCACTCTGCACTTCCTGAGGAATGCCAAAAGTAGTAAACATATGAACAAGATGATGGACAATAATTTTAGTAGAAATTGTTTTTATAGGAAAAGCTTCAGGATATCTTGTGGTGGGACACATTACAGTTAGAATATACTGATTTCCCTTCTTGGTTTTTGGTAATGGACCAACACAATCTATGATTATCTTCTGAAAAGGTTCTGAAGGAACCTGTATGGGCTGCAAAGGGTAAGGAGGAATTTTCTGATTTGGCTTACCCGCTATTTGACATATGTGACATGAGTTAACAAATCTTATTACGTCTCTCTTCATCCCTGGCCAAAAATAATCCTGCAAAACTTTTTGATAAGTCTTAGTGATACCGAGGTGTCCACCGTAGCCTTCATGAGCGATCGCCAGTATTGATTCCCTAACAGACACAGGTAATACAATTTGATGCTTTTCAGCCCAAGTGTCTTCAACTGAGAGATCAGGTGGCCGATAAAACCTAGTTAATACACCATCTTTGTAGTAAATAGTAGGTGATTTGTCAATCTCTTTCTCAGATACAGCTTCTTTATGAAGCTTTGCAAGGGAACCATCATTTTGTTGAGCAATTATCAGTTTTTCAGGAGTCATGAGTTCAGAAAGTAAGTTATCATTATTTATAGACCACATAGACGTGACAGGTGGAGAGATATCTTTCTCTGTAGAACCTTGCTTAGTTTGAGCCCTTGTCACTGCACAGGCTGGAAACAAGTAAGGCTGCTCTATTTCCAGCTCATTGGTTGTATTGGGTGACAAAGGAGAATCCTGAACTTTTAGTTTAGGAACTATTAAATTCCCAGCCAAGTCATTTCCTAAAAGGAGGGATGCATCAGGTATAGGCATTTCTGAATCGGTAACACCTACAGTTACAGAACCCTTTACTAGATCACTTTCCAAATATATCTTTGCCAATTTGACTGGAATAGTGGAATTTAGTACTTGTAAATATACTTTCTCACCAGTGTAACACTTGTTAATACCTGGAAAGGCTTTCTTGGCAATTATAGTTTTGGCTGATGCCGTATCCCTGACAATATTTACATTGTACTTTTTAGAATCAGAATCGACGGAAACCGTTCCTTTTGATCTAAATGCCTGAAAGATATCGTCCTGTTCCTTTCGTACATGATTGCTAAAGTTAATGGTAGCCAGGGGCTTAGTGAACGTTGGTACCTTCGCTACTTTACATCTAGGGTCAGGACAATTTTTAATCACATGACCATCTTTTTTACAAAATTTACAAATAAGAGGTCGATTCTGTACACCTAGACGAGTCTGTCCACCGACCTTATCCTCCGGATTAATATTTGACCCTGCAGCTAACTGTACAATAGGTGATCTTCGTTTCTCCCCGGATGCATGACGATGGAACCAGTAAAGATGATTCGTTATTTAGCTGCCTTGAGGAGGTCAGTCTCTTCTTTATCCGTTTGATGTAGCACGATTTGATAAGGAACTCTTAAACTCTTCCAAGACCATAAGATTAATCAAATCATCTAAACTATTAACAGAGGCGGATTTAATCCATCTCTGAAACGCTCTTAATTTTTCTGAAACGAATTCCATATGTTTCAAAGTTAAGTTTATTAAGATTCCTGAAAGCTTGTCTATAGCCTTCTGTTGTTATTGCATAAGAGGTCAAGATTGCAGTTTTCACTTCATCATAATCAGTATTATCCTCCAATCCTTCACAAACCTTAACAGCTTTCCCAGTTAATTTCGGCTTTACTAACCATATCCAGTGATCTTTGGGCCAGTTAAAATGCTTAGCAGTGGATTCAAATTCCCTGAAAAATACTTCGGGATTTGACTCTGAGAAACAAGGAGTCAGTTTGGTAAATTTTGTAATATCGACATAGCTTGATCTTTCATGAAACACAGTTTGTTTTAATTGCAAAATCTGCAATTCATGCTGTCTATCCTTTTCACGTTCCTGCCTGTCCCTTTCCTTCTCTAATCTATCCTTCTCTCTTTCCTGGGATTCCAAGATTAGAGTTTGAAACTTTAATTTTTCTAATTCAAGAAGAGTTTGCGAATCGGTATTCATAGCAGAAAGAGAACTGCCATCTTGGCCTTCTTCAGAACGTAAATGCTCAAGTATTAATTGTTGTAACTGAGGTTTAGTTATATTCAAGTTATAATCGATTTTGAAATGGGTAGCTATATACTTTAAATCATCTTTCCGTGGATTACTAGATTGCAACACTTCTACTGAAGGTCGACATATGAACTCATTGACATAAAAAACAGGCATTGTAATAAATTAAGTGAGAGGTTCCTTCTAAGTAAATTTGACGTCCTGCTTTACAGATGTGTTTCGAGTAAATATAATTATACAGATATGTGAGGATGATTTGAATAGGCAATACTGCACAATCCCAAGAAGTCTATAATTACATGAAGCGACTATAGTAACAAATCCTCACGTTTGCTTTCTAATGCCCATTTTTGAGGGGGATATTATTACCGAAGAAAGTTTTTTAATATTTATGTAATCTAGGGTAAAATTTTGCTTCATATAAAAAACACTATAGACTTGATCAACATTACAGATGATAGGACTTCTAATTATAGAGTGCCGATAGTAGCTAAGGTCTGATTATGTACCCACCAATACACGAAATTAACAATAGCTTTAGTACTTTTAAAGCCTATTGGTCACCCTCTACAATAGAGTTAACACGACATAAGACAAGAATCTGATTGATTTTTCGAGGAGTCTCTGATCGGTAAAAGTGGGAAGGTCGCATTCTCTGCCTCCCTTCGAGATGAACAAACTATACATGTGAAGCGATAAATTTTGTTTATCAACTATAGAATACTTTGCATTGGCCAATTGCTAAAGCAAACTACCGTTGTTGGAAAGTTATGCGATCTTGCCTAACTTTCGTACATTAGGCCTAAGAGCAGGGTCAAATAGGTTAATGGTTATTTTATGAAATGCGATGTGAACAAATAAATACAAATATTCCCGGACAGGCCCCCAAATTATTACGTCCCCATAATATTTATTAAACAAGGAGGTAACATGGATACGAAAAACAAATATTCACTAAACCATTTATTTCCCATAACCAAAATATCAAAATTAATAATTCGTTCACCAAAATCGCATTATCATATAATAACCATTATATACATGTAATATACTCATCTGATTCGATATCAAATGCCTTGATCACCAAGTTCAAAAAGTCACTGCACAGCACACCCGAGTAGAGAAGAGAAGACCTCGACCGTAGTGATGAGACTACCGATTTGCCGGCTGTGGGCCACCTCCTTAACTATAGGCGCGTTTTTCCACCTTGAACTCCTCAAGAATCTACACAAGGAGGTGTGGCAGTTTGGAGAATAGTTTGGGTCGTTGGGACACTTATAATAATATATATATATATATATATATATATATATATATATATATATTTATATATTTTTATATACATATATATTTATATATATATATATATGTATATATATTTATATATATATATTTATATATATATATTTATATATATATATATATTTATATATATTTATATAATTATATATATATTTATATATTTATATATATTTATATATTTATATATTTATATATTGATTTATATATTTATATATATGATTTATATATTTATGTATATATATTATATATATTTATATATTTATATATATATATATTATATATATATTATGTATATATATATTATATATATATTTATATATTTATATATATATATTTATATATATATATATATATCTATATATATATATATATATATATATATATATATATATATTTATATATATATATTTATATATATATATATATATATATATATATATATATATTTATATATATATATATATATATATATATATTTATATATTTATATATATATATATTTATATATATATATATATATATATATATATATATATATATATATTTATATATATATATATATATATATTTATATATTTATATATATATATATATATATATATATATATATATTTATATATATATATATATATTTATATATATATTTATATATATATATATATATATATATATATATATATGTATATATATATATATATATATATATATATATATATAATATAAATATATATGCACACACACACACACATACACACACATATACATATGTCTGTGTGTGTGTGTGTCTGTGTGTACACATGTAAGGATAGCTGTCAAGGGGAAGCCCGGAAATACATCCACCCAAACGGGGATGACGGCTTAGGGCCAGAAGAAAGAGGTAGGGGGCCCGTTCACTTCCCCTTAAGGTGATCAAGTCCCATTCCTCAGGTGCATGTCCCTCAAGAGGGTCTGGTTGTGTTAGTTAATCCTGGCTTTAACAAGCTAACAAACAATAAAAAAAAGTATGAATAAAAGTATGAAAATGCCCAGAAGCAAGTAATCTTGGAAATGAATAAAAGAATATTGAAAGTTAAATGGCATGGGCGTCTCTGACTGGTGTTAGCCAGTGTATCTCTTTCACAGGATTGCTTTATAATAGCACCTCCAGCTTTGTCATAACTGGCATGTAATTCGAGTCAGTACAACCTTGCTTTTGCTGCTCCTGCAAAATTCTGGGGTTATCCAGGAAGGGTCAGAAAAACACCAAGTTTCAAAGATAACTGACAATCTTTCGGAATTAATAAAAAATACAAATTCAAATATTTCAAAACATGTAAAAACAGTAGAAAACCAATCATATCAGCCGAGCTGACTCACTATAAGTTTAATAGGACAATAAAAGTATCACGTAAAAGGCTATATTAAAACAAAAACAGAACATTACAAACTACAATAAAAGAGTTCAACTACAATTACATAATACATAAAATATAACACAAAGTGGGTGTGACGTGTCATCCCCGGTATATAAAAAGTATCTATAATAGAAATAATTAAAACAGTTTTCAAAATATGAAAGTAAGTGACCAACACTTTTATAGCTAAAATCCACTACATTATATATTAAATGAAACGCCTTATGAAAAAGACAAGATTTACTGTAAATGGTCACTGATGCTGGGACTAAAATGTAATTTTGTAGAAGAAAATAAAACTATAAATACAAAGTTTCTTAAACAAATAAGGCTAAAATGTGTTATTCCCACTTTTATTTATGTTCAAAGAAAAAGGTAATTGAAACACAAACAAACAAAAACAGAACATTATTCGCATCCCATTGAGTCACCCACGGGGTCGAGGCTTCATGTTAGCTCAGGTGGGAGATAACCAACAAAATACCTCGTCTAAAGCTTTATTTGACGTTTTCGACTAGGTTTCGTTGGTGTATTTGTGTGTGGAGTCGTCCTGGCGATGGTTCATATACTTCCCTGGATTCTATACGGCCCTGAAACAGGATTAGTCGGGAGGGGGGGGGGGGATAGGAAGGGGGACAGAAATAGCCGAACAGGGCTAGGGCGGATAAGGGAGGAAGAGGGGGGGAGGTAATGGGGGGGACAGCAAGTACAGGGGAGTAAGGTAAAAGATATAGCACGGGAGGTAAAGATAAGGAGTAGAGAAGAAAAGAGAAAGAAGAAATAAGTATCAAGAAAAAACAGATGGTAAATCAAAATTATCGAAATCAGAAACGAGAGGGGGGGTAAGAATGAGGAGAGCAGACGAAACATAGGATAGCAAGCAGAAGTAGAAAAAGAGGAAGTAGCCAGCACAAGATATAAAACGGAAATAAGGGCAGTTAGAGGGTAGACTAAAGAAATGAAGTGTCAGAAAGAAGTAATCAGGGCAGAAGAAACAACATGTGAGGATATAGGCAAATGTGAGGATATAGGTAGAAAGGAAATTACCTACCCGCTAAAAGAATTGTTTAACTAGATGTCTTACATCTATCATGGAAGCTACCAATATACTCCATATACTGTATTCTACCATCTTTCTCACAGATATAACCTAGGTAGCCTGATTTGTGACTTGAATTTGTAATTCATTCCTGTCGAGTGCCCACGGGGATTGTCTGCAAAACCTCGCTATCACTGCTCTGCTAAGAGTATGTAGGTAACTTCCATGATAGATGTAAGGCATCTGGTTAGATCATTCTTTTAGTGGTTAGGAGCCGTGATTGTCACTCTGATGACCCGGGATCGAGTCTCGATCAGGGAGGTAAAATTTGTATTTCTATATTGAAATGCATTACTGCATTCTACCATCTTTCTGACATATACATATACATACACACACACACACACACACACACACACACACACACACACATATATATATATATATATATATATATATATATATATATATATATATATATACATGTGTGTGTAGAGAGAGAGATCAATCTGCTACTAGTTATAATAAGGATAATCATAATCATAATAATGATAAAATGGATAAACATCATTATTATTGCTATACTAACCATCACTATCATTATCCTCATGTCATTATTATCACTTGTTGTCATTATGTTTATTGTAAATATAATCATTATCAATTATCATAAATTTTATTATTATAATATTATCATTGTCTTTACCATTATTCATTATTAATAGTATTATAATTATCACCATTAGGACCTCGATTTGTTCATGCCAAGCCAGCCGCAAATATCCTTCCCTTCTAACTCATCATGCCTTTATTCGTCTCTTCTTCATTATAATCTTTTCTGAAACAATGTTTATGTTAAAATTGTAAACTGGTCTTGTTGACTAAAAGAACGGGAGGGGCATTGTCCATTATATATGACATCATGCCTGTCTGTCTGGGCTGCATGGGCTAGGGCTCCCATAAAAGCGACTGCCTCTGCCTGTAGCAAGGAGGCATTGTCAGATATCTGCATAACTTTCACTATACCCATTGCTGCAAAACCGGCGCCTACAGTGTGGGTGATGGGGTCTACAGAACCATCTGTCAAGTAGGTTTTACTACTCAGCAGTGATTGCTGTGATATTCCTCTCACCTCATCCCTTAACAGAGGCAGAGTGTACTATGTCTTTCTCCTTGACAAGCTCGACAGAAAACTCTATCAATGACAGCGCCCACAGCGGGGATGTGACATACGGTGGGAGGAGTTAATGCCCTTGAAAAGTAGTTTCTCCTTGAGCTCAAAGTGTATCAGCACCCTGGCTGTGTGAGACAGCCAGGAGGTGTTAGCAACGAGTTAATCGTTCTGCGCAAGTCGTCTTTGCCTTTTCTCTCTTAGCTGTGAGTCTGGCGGGGACTGTATGACTTTAGCAAGAAACTGGGTTGCCATTTGTTCAATCCGGATGTCCTGCAGCATTCCTCAGAAATTAAGTCCATACAATGCTGGGCCTTTCTTGTTATGTTCTCATTTTGCCTCCCTGTTGAGAAAATTTCAAGATTATCTGCTTAAGAAATGGTCTTGCACCCAGCTGGGAGTGGAATGTTGAGGATGCTTAACATGTGGATGTTAAAAAGAGCTGGGGTAAGGACCCCCCCCTTGTGGAGTGCCATTCTCCGGGGGGGCAAATGCCTGGAACAGTGACCTTGTAACTTCATTCTGGCAGTTCTGTTCTGGAAAAAGTCACCAATCCAAGCAAGCAGTCTGCCATTGATTCCCTTGCGGATCAGGTATAGCAAGTAGACTCGCTAGTTCAAAAGCTTTTTCCAGGTCTAAGAAGACAATGACAGATCTGGTGTTACTGACAGTACTCAGTAAGGTGGACATGCTGTGAGCTGTGCAACCCCTCATGAACCCATGTAGGTGGTCATGTGGGGGTCCCAACTTCCATTAGAGCCAGTTCAGTGCCTTTCTCTCTGCCGTCTTTCCCAAATAACTGAAGATAGAGATGGGACGGTACCGTCCCGGCTCCTTTGATTTGGAGATGGGAACTATGTCAGCCCTCTTCCAGCACTGTTGTAGTGAGGATGTCTCCCAGGAATTGTTGAGATGCAAGAGTGCAAGCTAAACCTCATATCCTAGGTGGGAAATGATGGGGTAGGAGATCCCATCACAACCTGGGGCTGACTGGGAACTGCTCTTGTACATTCGCTGTAATTCCCACAGAGAGAACATGGAATCTCCATCATCAGGCTCAACCGCCTTTTCTCTGATGAAGGCATGTCTGCCTGGAAGCAGTTCCTCTTGGTATGCCCTCAACTCTGGTAAACCGGTAAACCGACACTACTTGTTCTAGCAGAGAACTTG
The DNA here is from genome assembly GCA_017312705.2 of Penaeus japonicus. NCBI lineage: Eukaryota > Metazoa > Arthropoda > Malacostraca > Decapoda > Penaeidae > Penaeus > Penaeus japonicus. Next base: position 12,550 of record BOPN01009231.1, on the reverse strand, counting down.
AGTGCCAGTCTGTGAGTCTGTCTGGGAGCAGAGCAACTTGTGGAACATTTGATATGGTTCCACAAATCTAAAAGGGAGATTTTGTGGCCAAAGGACTTACACCACTCCAGCCACTTTTCCTGCTTTACCCTCTTAGCAGTTTCCTGAGCATCTCTGAGAGCCTCTCTCAAAAGAGTGTGGTTCTCAGGGGTTCTCTGTCGGTAGAAGTGTCTTCTGCACATATTGATTCTGTGGTTGACCTTCTTAATCTCATGATTGTAGTACCAAGCGTCTTTAAAACACCTGGACAACGAATGAGTTTTGGGGATGGTCTTAGAGGCTGCCTCGTCTATGGCATTTACCAGTCTGGCCTCATATCCATATTGCCATTAAGTGAGAAGTCACTGGTTCTGAGGCACCTGGCCAGGGCCTCCTGGAAATTTTTCCAGTGGGCCCTGTACACATTCCATTGAGGATTGTGCTGAGGCACGGGTGCCGGGCCAGCGTCTAAGATGGTGGGGATTATCCCATAATGATCGCTTGTGGCAGCGTTGTCCACAGACCATCGAATTCTCTCGACCGAAGCCACAGTGACAAAGGTAAGGTGAAGGATCCCCCTGCCAACATGTGTAGTCTCTTGGCTGTTGAGAAGAGTCATCTCGGGGCATGACTGAAGTACCGCGACGATGGTGATGGGCATTGAAGTCGCCCCCCATGAGAGTAAGCTCGTGTTCCGTTCTGCAGCAGCACAGACTTCACTAATATCTAAGCTCCTATATTTTGGCCTGCTGTACACTTTGTGCAGGTTGAGGGGACCCTCATACAAATGGATCTCAATGGCAAGGAATTCGATGCCTTCTCCACACAGTACAGGATCGGCGATCAAGGAGCAGGGGATAGTTGCCTTCACAAAAGTGATCAAACCTTTGGTGCCTTTAACAGCACAAAGGGATGACATCCTGAGAAGCCAACAGTATCCCCCATTCGAGTCTCCTGTAGCATGACAACATCAATGTTCTGAGATCATATGAAGAAGGGTGTTCATTGTGGAAAAGCCATTGATATTCCACTGCAGTATGCTTAGATTAGGAGCCATTGTGCTAATCTGAGTCCATTAAGTCTGTGTCTTCAACGACGTCGATATAATCGGTCTCAGTATCTGACTCCCCAGGGTGGGTTACATCAGACATTTTGTAGTCTGACAACTCATCACTGTCATCAGGGCAGGTGGAGCCATTAGTAGGGCTGAGTCTCCTGGGAGGTGGAGAACCCCTGGTCGCCTTCACCTTCACTCTGGATGGTCGTGGCTTCCTCATCCTTTGAGGTGTGGGTACAGGCTCTGCCAGTGTGGTCTTGGCCACAGGTTGGGTGGGGAGACATGTCTCGCCCTGGGGTTTGTGGGGTGTCTCGCCTTAAGTTAAGGTGAGTGTTGAAGCTATAGGACTCTTCACCCTCTCCTTCAAGGCAGTGACAGCCTGAGTCATTGACGTCATGGCGACCTTGACTGCCTTCTCTGTCTCCTCACTAGTCCTCCCTAATGCTGTCGAAACTGCCGTGACAACTGTCATCAGTAGGAGCTTCAAGTCCTCTGTATAGAGAGTTAGTCTTTGTGGGGTTCCCAGACCCCTTCTGGGTCTGTTTTTGTCTTGGAAATTCCACCAGAGCCGGTAACTTCTTTGTGTTGGAGGCATCAAGTGATGGTTTTGCTTTGTTTGGTGCGTCCTTCTTCTTAGAAGTGAGGGGGGGGGGGGACCCTTACCCCTTTGTTCTGCCCCCAGACATAAATGCCAGGAGGGGCAGGAACAAATTCTGGTCACTCTTGCCGCCGAAGAACCTCTTCCTTCCTTATGGAACAGCCAAGGCTCTAGGGCGTGGTGCTTTTTGTGGTAGTTAGGACACTTAGCTTGCCCTCAATGTGTGCTTTGAGGCACACTTCCGTGATGTGGACCTGACTACAAACACCACACTTTGGCCTTGCCAAGCACTTAAAACAACGGAGCGGGTCGGGAATGTACGTCCTGAGGCTATAGAAGCCCTAATTACCAAGGTCCAAGGATGCAACTGGGACTCCCTTCAAAGTGACCAGGACTTGCCTGGTTGAGTGCTTCCTTTTGGAGAGTCGGGAAGCTCCCACCACCTTGAGATGAGCGGTTTTTACCTAAAGATCGTGCTTCACTGGAAAGCCAAGAAGCACCATCTTGGTTTTCCTGTCTTCAGGCGTCGGAGCCGACAAGCTCACCTTCTGCCCATCCAGGAGCTTGCCTGTGTCTTGAAGAGCAACTTGATCTCTTGGTACAATTTTCATGTCTTTGTCTCTGGCAATTCTGATCATCAGACGGCACTGTCTCTGGGTTTCCAGAGCCCGTACCATCTGGTAGGCATTGTTGAATCCCTCTGATTTATGGGGGAACTGACTTGGGGCTACAGACTCGCATTTCCGTAGTCGGCCGAGGCCGCTAGTACCTGTCCTCCTGGCAGTGCAGGGTTGGAAGGTCTTACCTGGCTTCCAGTCTCAGAATGACTCGTCATCTGAACCGACGCCAAAGGCTTGTCTGAGCCAGGGGCTGGTTTGAAGGGTTCAGCCTGAGGTTCTTGGCAGGTTTTCTCTGAACCGACGCCAGAGCTTTACCCATTCTCTTACTTTTATCACTAAGCTCCAAGGTGACAGCCTGGGGCAACTTTGTGCTGGGGTCATCAATGGGTGTATCAGTCAGGATTTTTTTTGGGGGAAAAGTTGCCATGGAAAAGGGGTTCAATTCATCCTCCCATGCCCCCACCAAGCACAGAATCCAACAAGGGGAAGCTGTGCACTAAGGCTATGCTCAAAAGCCATAGGGGTGGTGAGAGGATATATACAACCTCTGCCTCGCATTAGTGGTACTTGCAAGACCATGCGATTGCCTGCAAGACAGGGGTTACTTGACCCTAGACTAGCTCAAAAGAGAGACCAGCCGATTGACCTAACCGAGTCGAGATCAGGCCATCCGTCTTGCTGGAATAGAGGACCAAAGAGGTGTGTTGATAGCCACAGGGCGTACTCATACACGGCATCGCTCAACCTCCAGGACTCCCGTCTCCCAGCGCACAGGGGCGCCATACATAGCAAACAAATAGCCAAGTGTGAGCCCCCTGCTGGAAGGCCACCTTCCGGAAGGAAGAGACTGGCCAGATTCAGAATAGCTCGTCCGAGGAAGGAGTTCAAGCCCCTGCGTTAAGAAGTGAGAGTTCCTTTTGCGGGGTGTAGCAAATGCACTGCCAGGCTTATATGCACTGAGGTGAGCCCCCTGAGGCAGTGTGTGCTGGCTGTGCCAACGAGTGTTGACTCGACCTGACTATAGTCCTAACCCACCATATTGCCCAAGGATGGTGGTGACTGCCAGGTGACAGTGGAAACTCACAAGCTTGGACAGGGCTCAGTCCGCTGACCATGGGGATGGTAGGTAGGCACGCTAACAACTGCGCTAGCTAGTGGCCAGGCTTGTCTTAATCAATTTATATCAACCTAAAATTATGTGTAAAGTAACATATACAAAAAAAAAATAATAATAATAATAATAATAAAAAAAAAAAAAAAAAAAAAGATTCTCAAATGTATCTACATTGTTTCAGTCTTATGTATTACAGATTTACAATAACATAACAGAACATAAGAGGAAAACCATAATATAATATTTATCATAAAACAAAGTTCTTGAAAATACAAAAATATGTAGCAATCAAAACATAACTTATAATCAACAGCTGTGAACCGTCTAAAAGTTTTCAAGAAACTCAAGGGCCCAAATAGGGTCAGTAGCAGTATGATAGAAAGCTGGACGCATTCTTTCATCAATAATCTGGCCCATACTTTGACCTTCCTACATACAACACATATACGCTTTACTGATTTGATAACCTAACATGCTGAGGGAACCCAAAAGTTTGTCTGCAGATTACATAGCATGACATCTACACCAGTATGATCTATATTATGCAAATGACAGTTATGTTGTATCATATATTATTCCTGAAACATGATTGATCCTAATTCCTAAGGTGTTCATAAACCCAGATACATGTGATATACATGGATGACTACCATGAACACACATACCAAACCAGGATTCCATAAGTTGCAGATTCTCATCTACAGTTTCTTTGACTATTGGGATCAAAGAGCAGTAATCAGAGCCAATCAACAAATCTTTTCTTCTATGAGGCCTATCCAATTCACCTACATTAACACTTTTAAATAAAAAAATTAACTTTAGACAAATCTACTTTATTCATGCACGAGGTGATTTAATCTATTCCATAGGTAGTAATGTTTACATCATTTCCATTTTTGTCAGTAAGAACCAAATCATATTCTTTGCTGTTGTATGTTATAGTTTGATCTCCTAATTTAGTTACTGCTAAGTGAATGGCTCTACCTTTCAATCCTAGTGAAGACGCCATACTATTCTTAATCATTGTCATATCGGCCCCAGAATCAAAGAGTGTATTCAATTCCTGATTACCACATCTCTCCTTATTAACCATAAACATAGCTTCGTTCCTTTTCAGGCCAACATATGAATTACCAGCAACTTAGTTTTCATGAAGACTCGTGTGATGGGATTTCCCACAAATTTGGTTATTTGCGTCAGTAGCATTGTATCTTGATTTCTTAAAACATCTTGATACATGAATTCCTTTTAGACAATTATAGCAGATACCTTTTTTCTTAACAATATCAAATTTCTCACTTGTATTTAACTTCTGGAATGTTATGCAGTCCAAAATATCCATCTGTTCCATGATACCAACATCTATTTAATGGCACACCCATTCTACTAACATATATTTTGTCTTCAATCATTTCTTCTGCAAGGTTAGTTACTAGATTGGTTATATTTGTTACAGCTTCTCAACCTCAGATATCTTCTTTAAAACTTCTGACTCTTCTGTATAACCTGACTCATTCCCATTTTCATTGCTGAAAGCACAGTGTACCCTAGCCTTAGTGATAACATTGCTCCTTATACTGGCATTTAAATATCTCAGGGATTTCCTTTCATCTAAAAGATATGCAAGCAATTTTGTAAAATTA
>BOPN01009230.1:0-11837 GCA_017312705.2 Penaeus japonicus | reverse complement strand
TAGCACCTTTTATCCACCTTACTTGGGTATTTTTCTGCTGCAAAATAGTCTCAAGTTGTAGCAGGTATTCCACCTTTTACCTACCTTACTTGGGTGTTTTCTGCTGCGAAGTGGTCTCAAGTTGTAGCAGGTGTTCCGCTTTCCAACCATTGTAGAGAGAGAGGGGGGGGGGTATGAGCCTCGAGGATTATCTGTTAAGACAACTTTGTACACTGCTGACTGGAGAAGGACTGATCTCATCACTTCTCCAGCCCCCTGTTAAATATGCTGCATTTGATCCACTTTCACCTCGTAAAGGTGAAATCGACCAGTTGCAAAAGTGAAATCGACCAGTTGCAAAAGAGAAATCGACCAGTTGACCTTCACTTGACAGAGTTTCTAAACTCTGTCTTGCGTGAAGATTATACATTTATTTTATGCTGTTTTTTTTGCTTCCATTCTTGACAAAGAGAAATTTTCTTAACAGACCTTGAATTGACTCAGTTTCTAAACTTTCACCAGGTATAAATTCGCTTGCAACAGTCTCCAGGATACATTCTTCTTCTAGAGAGGTAACTTGAAGCAACACACTCCCGTTCTCTTACAGTCATTCTCTCTAGTACTAGAGCCGTTTTTATGTTTTGTTTTTTGTGTGTTTTATTGAGTTTAGATATTTATATGTACCATACGACTAGCTTTACCAGTAATGCGGTTGACTGAAATTGCAGTATATAGTCTGCCATCGCGAACGAATACGCACCATATAACCATCTATGAAAAAGAGAACATGAAGAGGAATGAAACCTGAGACACCTATTTTGACAGAGGAGCACATTTTCGACACTGGGTATGTATTGAGATTATCTATTTTTTTCTTTTCATTCTGCCTGTACAACCTTAATCAGCGGTACTTTAGAGCAAGAGGTCGTCAAGTTAGTATGTGTGTGTCATCGTTATAAAAAAAAGGTAGTGTTTGACAGAGACTGTTGATGGGTACCACTCAAGTCTCTCTTTTTTTTCTCTCTCTCCTGCTGGTTACCCAAACTAAAAGAAAAAGAAATATGAAACTACAGTCTTATTTCATAATCTCAAATTCTATTTCATATTCATTTTCGACTAATAAAACATTTTTTTAGATAACAATAACAAAGAATTAAGATATAAGTCGGAAAATAAAACATATTACTCGATATAGTATAAAAACAATTTATTATTATATGGTTATAAATGGTGTAATTCGCTATTATATGGCTATAGTTATTAAATATTAGTATATGATATTTTCAAAAGATTACATATTACATAAAAGCATCATACAGAACTATATCATATTTGCTCTGGAAGGGATCCTAGATATCTTATCATAATTATCTATAGTCTTGCAATTGACGACAGTAATTCAGCAGTCAGTACTCGAGATCCTACAGTTGACGACTCTGGTCCTACAGTCGATACGTGTCGTTCTGCAGTCGATGGAAAGGGAGAGAGAGGGGGGGGTAGAGGTGGGTTGGTCCTGAAGTTGAATCTTAGGATTCTACAGTCGGCTCTTGGTATCTTGCATCGAATTAATGTTCACACTGGCACTCTCCATATAAGCAGATTACAACACTAACTTTAGCAGCTGGGAGATGGGGAGGCCATTTTAGTGATGACTGTGGTAATTCTACGGACTCTGCTGTTGACATACTATGCGTTGTAGCTGTAATATCTTTCTCAGCTATTAATTCATTAGCCATTTTTTTTACACTTCCATGACATGTGCACCTGTCACCAAAAGAAATTAACGTGTACATATTATGATTCAAGGGTTTGGGTTTAGGTTCTTCTTTTTTGTGAAATGGTCTCAAGTTGTAGCGGGTATTCCACCTATTAACCACCTTACTTCTGCTGTAAAGTGGTCTCAAGTTGTAGCGGGTATCCCACTTTCCAGCCATTGTTGTGGTATAAACCTCAAGGTCTATTTGCTAAGGCGACTTTGTACGCTCTTGAGTGGAGAAGGACTGACCTTCTCACTTCTCCAGCTCCCTCTGTTAAATATGTATGTGGATAGCCGCGCGCCCCCCCCCCCCTAATTTCCGTTGGCCGCGCTTGAATGTCAAGAGTCATATATATATATATCGCCTATTATTGAGGTTGAGCGTCTACATACTAATCGTCTTTTGTTTTATTTTCTATCATTAACAAACGCTTATTGAGAGGGGGGGGGTAGGGCTAACATAATTGTTACAAATAGAATTATGTGTATTATTAAATTTATTTTATTTAGAAACGTTGCTTCTGATACAAGCACAAATTATCAACTGGCATCCGCTTGAACCAATATCTATAATGTGGAGAGATTTAGTATCCGCTTGACTTTTTAGTATTATGATCCAGATGTTACAAAAGTATAAACATGAAGTATCTCAAACGGAAACGATGCTTTCAAAAATAGTACAAGTTATCAAATGACATCCTACTTGCAAGATATAGCTTTTAATATTCTGGTGCAGGTGTTACAAAAGTATAAAAACAAGATTTCTCAAACGGAAATACAAACACGATTTATCATCTGGCATCCGCTTGACGTTTTAGTATTAAACCACAACTGTTACAAAAGTATAAGAATAAGATATTTCAAATGGAAATGTTACTTCCAATATAAACACGATTCATCAGCTGTCATCCGCTTGACGTTTTAGTATTATGAGCCAATTGTTACAAAAGTATAAAAATTATACCCTATCATATCAAATGAATTATTAACGTATATAGTCTTTATATGTAATATAAATCGTTCTGCAACCTATCTTTATAAACTCTTCCTATTACTATTTAGTTTAGGTATTATTTTATGAAAAAAAATATATAAATTAAAAAATATATATATAATTTGATGTTTTAATTTTTTTTTGTATTATAGAAATTATTATATACTGTTTACGATTTTTCTACCGAATCAGTAGTCCTACATTATATCACCATATTCTTATTCCATGAGTAATGTGAAATGGACTTTGGATCGTTTATCTGTGTAATCAATATTCTTTGCCCAGAGTCTACATTCAATCTTAATTGTTTCATTTTTTTCTCCCGTAAGTTAAATTTGACACCAACAACTGGAGGTAGATACCCTTCAACATTAATATTGTCAAAATAATAATCAGGAAACAGTGGACCAGGAGTATAGAGATACTCGTATGTACAATCTACGTATATTCCCTTCTTCAGCTTTCCTCCGTTTGCTTCATCCTCTATGTCAATTCGCAGGTCTTGAGGTATATCCTTTGGCAATTCATCCATTAATGTAGATTAAGGAACAATAGATCCATTTGTAAGGAATATTCCATAAAAACTATGTTTTCAGATATTACTTGTAATAGCATAATAATACTATTAATGATATTGTTGTCATTGCAATAACACCATGTTATCAAGATTATCTGTCATCCTTTTCATCCATATTGCTAAAACATTCGCCCACTCGTCATTGTTTTTTTTTCTTCAGAAATTGACCCACAAAATTTCAAAGAAGATTATCTTCTGACATAGAGGCAATGACATCTACACCAAAAAAATAATACCTTGGTAACTGTAATTTTAAAAAGGATCCAACGGCGTGTAAAAGTCCAGAATAACGATCGGGCAAGTTACTATTGTTTCGCACGAGACCCCAAGTAGCCATGATAATTAAGCTGGTTGTGACAGAATCTATCTGCATAGTGATGTCTGTTATAACTGTTACTCTTTAAAGAAAACACACACACACACACACACACACATTGTTTAATTTCTTAATGTACAGTTATAGGTTTTTAATGAAAGAGGTTTGTTTATGTGATTGCATTTATTAACAGATAATTTAAAGCCTCTGGGTGGCCAGTGTTACATTTTTACAAACATGTAACTTAGTGCTATCGTATCTCCTATAACGAAGATTTACTTAGTTTTTATTCCCCTATGAAAGGTATTGAAAATTCACCTTAACCGTCGCAAAGCAAATAATGTTCATGCAAAAGAACAACTGAAATTACTCTTCACTTAACAAACCTTAATAGTATAGTCATTTTCCATTTATTCGATTAGTCTCTAGCATGGGATTTCACAGCTCCCATACTATTTATAGTGTTTAAGTCTGGACTACAAGGATGTCTCAGCACTTGAAACTGGTCTGTGCCATCCATTCTCATGTGGAATCTTACATATTATAGTATGTCAGTGAATAGTTACTAACCGCATACGGAAACACATTAACACGCAAGATTTTTCTAACGTGCTGGACTCTGTAACCACTGTAAGACTGAACTAGTGCATTTTCCGTTCAGTCTATGAGGCTCTTATTCCCACCCGTTATAAGAGACCTGACAGAACTAACTTCTTTAAATGAATGTACAGTATAAAACTACTGAATAAAACTTACGTGACTGGTATCCGTAGTTGCTGAAATCTATCACATGGGATCTGTGTCGCATCGTCAAGATTAACTTTAAAATAAATGCAATCATTAGGGGCATGGTTAAGCAATTACGACCCTATAGGAACTTCTTGTATATGCTCATTTACATGTATATAAATTCTTTTCATCTATCAGCAATGACTACGAACTAGCGTAGACATACTGATTGTGATCCCAGATCCAAATACTAGTTTCACGTTAATACTTTCCTTTCTTGTTTATGTGTTTATTTCAAGTCTATTTGAAGCATCACAGTTCTCTTACACAGCTGGGAATATGATACTCGACTCTTTCAGTCGTTATATTTTGTCACATGACATATATTTCAATAAGCTCTACTGTAATGAAAAATTGCAATTTTCATTCAGGGCCGCTAATATAAGTCACATTCTAGCACCACTCACCAGAAATTATTTATCTCTAGGTAACGGCTATAAGCGGCAGCAATAATGTGCATATTGCCATTTGCATATATATAAATTTGTGAATCAATAATATATTTGAGCAGCTGGGTGAAACTGAATATGAGAAAAAACAAATACACACACAGTGCGTGAATGAATGAATGAATCAGTCTATATCAATATCAATCTCTCTCTCTCTCTCTCGACATTCTGGATTTATATTCGCCAAGGCATTACAAACGATGACAGACTCCATACATACAAAGGATGTTCATAATATATACTGGTAATATAATCCTCTGCTTTTTCCAAAAGGAAAATAGATAATTCTGTAACTGAAAGTTCTTTAATTACGACATGTATAGCATTTATCAGCTACCATATATTTCTAAAGTTACATACTGTATTTTTGCATTGATTAGGAAACTTTAAAGCTTTGCACAAAAAACTAAACCTATCTTCTGAAGTGTATGTATGTGTGCGTGTGCATTAATGAAAGACTTTAATGATAAGTACAAGTTACTTTTACATTTAACTATATGGGTTAGATGTGTTCATACTTGTATATGTTCCATTCATAAAATTAAATATGTAAGGAACTTCTAACTTGCTAAAAAAACGAAAAACATGAATTTCCATAAACCAATCTAAAGATATTAAAAAGCAATATAAATCATTGTGTATATACTGTATGAGGTTTTTAAGCATCTTAATTATACTTTAATTACAAAAACTGCCTATGATAAAAAAAATGTATAAAATGTACACACAAACACATTTTCATTCCCCGTTTCACATATTTCAGGAAACAATAGGTTTAATAGTGTATTTGATGTCTTTCCTACAGATAGGGCACTGAGTCAGAGCAACTGCACAAGATGCACAAGTAACCATATGTGCACAGGGCAGAAACACCACATCCATCTCGGCATCCATGCAGACCTTGCACATACGAATGTCACGGATTCTTTCAAGCTCATCTGCCAATTCCTTTGCTGTAAAAAAAAGGAAACAAATATTAATTCACATGGCACTGCCTATTATCCAATTTTACCCCTTATAATCTTTTATTATTTTTCTAGATGTATGAAAATATACAAGAATAAAGCCTTGCTATTAAACTGCATTCCCTGAAATCAGTCAATATGAATATACTGAGGTACTCTAAAAGGCCAAATGTCTTTGTGTTCAATAAATAAATCAAAAGGAAAAACAATATACTTACTAGACTGTGGTGAAGAAACTGCTCCAGAATGAGTTTTCAGACCCGAGGTTGATGCTTGCTCCAACAGTCCAGCGCCCTCGCCTTCACCAACAACTTTAAGGTCAGATTGGTTTAGAGATGGAGGACCTGAACTTGGTGGTTTTAAGGCCTCCTCTGCCATACTCATTACCTCATCAGCTTGCATGATAACTCGCTCCATGGGATGTATTCTGTCTGCTGGGACTTGGTGTACATCTGCACCTCTTTCATCAACTTCCATTGCATTGTCATCTCCTTGGCTTGACTGAGGTGAAGCAGAGCTTGTGGTTTGTGGTGTTGCAGATGTTTCTTGAGTAGATTCTTGTTGCCTTGGTGCAGGACTTGTGGTGTCCATACTCCTTGGTGAATTTGGCAGCGTGGGTAAATGTTCAGCACTGGCAACAGACATAGATGGAGTTGGAAGAGTGGGTAACGTTTCAGTGATATCCTCATTGACTGAAGAAGTGGAAGGTTCTGAGGGAGGTGATGCTGGTGCACCAGAAGTAGATGGAGAACTTGAGCCAGCTACTTCACTAGACGGTACAGTGTCATTTCTAGAATTTATAGACTGAATCTTGGCGACCTGGCTTTCTGTTGCTTCACTCTCAATAGTGTCATCCGACTGTAGTGTCCTTCTTGTTTCTTCTTCCATTTTCTGAAGGACAGCCTCAATACATGGCTCCATGCTGAAATATGGCATACCAGTCTTTTGAACATGGTCTTTTAGAGCAGCTCTTACTATATGTGGTGGGAATCCCATGCCCAATACTCCTCGTATGATGTCTAAATCCATCAAAGGATCTAAATCTTTGTCAGATACTGTGCGAGATCCTGATGAAGCATTGGCAGAACTTGTCGTTGGTGCAGTGCTGGAACTGGGCTTTACTGCAGGAGCTTTTCGAATGTATGGTGGTTTCTCACGTCGAACCTTAACACATAGAAAAATGTTATGAATAAAAAATTTGAACAAATTTTCTCTTTGCAATAATTTAAATATCACACTTTTGGAAATTGCAAACATTATGTATTAAAATATTATTGAATGTGTAAATATAACTTATATCAACACTCTCACATACCTTGTCAATAAACTCTTGTCCTTTCTTCAAGAGTACGTAGCTACATTCTGGGTACCAGCGAGCATGCTCATTCCATGGTACGTCATCTTTCTCCCAGTTACGTAGACCATTCCCACAGTGGAAGCAACGCACATGGTCACTCAAGCCTGTGGGAGATTATGGTGTCGATTGAATATAGCTTTACTTCATAGAGTTTTCAGGTTTCTAATCATTACACAAATTAACAACACAATAAACTCTACACTTTCTAAATTTGAGGGTAATATGTTATAATTCAGAATCTTCAATGCGTAACTAATTAAATTAGATTAATCAAGAAAATACCATGAAATAAAGGGACTGACCACAATAAAAGAATCCAGCTTCAGCCAAATCACATGGCTTCTGAGTCACACGTTCTGGCCACCTTACAAAGCTTGCAAGGCGACTTTCAGCGGTCAAGAAGTCCTTGCGTTTTGGCCCAGAATACTGAGGGAGGCCAATCTCCTCCCATGACACGTCAGGCTTGTTGGGGGGTCCACCTGAAAGGGTAAAATGTTTAAGAGGATATCTTTTACCATCTATAATATGAGAGATGTAAAATTAAAATGCAATTAACATTTTTGAGGAAATGTGTATATAACATGCTGATATACAAGTACAGATGGGGTTATACTTACGACATTCTGGATAGGAACCAGCCATATGCCTTGACGTTCCACATTCATCTATGCCATGCCTCTTAGTGCTGGTATTGGTCTGTGGAGTGGAGTTCTGGTATGGCAAACGGGCCAAGATGTCACTGTGATGTATAGGGACATTGCCAACTGGCTGACCCCTGATAAATGGACAGTGTGAAAAATGGCGCTGATGCTCTCCTCTCGGTGTGTCGCCAACTTCCCATGCACCTATTATGCCTCGGCAAAATACACAAGCACAGTGGTCGGATGTCCTCAGGTAATAGAGACCATCACTGGCTAATTCAGACGGATCCAGCCACTGTATAGGCCAGTCTATGAAAGTCTCTAATCTCTCTTTCTCAAATCTCAAACTGTCATAAGATATGAAGGTCTTGGATCTGCTAGGCTTAGGAACGGTTCTTAAGCCTTGTGCAAAGTGGCAATCTGGTCTCTTCTCTTTGTGGAGTCGTGCAATGTCATCTGCTGGACTGATAGTTTTGGCATCTACTTCCCACTTGCAATCAAAACACTTTACTTCATCTCCTTTCTTGGTGTAGTAAAACCCTGCTTGAGCCAACTTCTTCTTATCAGCGGCAAAGTCATATCTTTCAAAAGTATCCAAACGATATTCCTCCCTTGCAAGACTTTCATGATCATGGGACATGTCGCCTTCTTCTTAGATCAAAGTTAAGATAATATTATAACTTCTCTTTTACTGTTCTGTTTCTTCTAAAATCTTTCCTTCCTTGTATTTTCTTTTTTATACAGAGGTGCTGTCCTGTTACAAACACTATGTTTTTTTTCGTATATTAAATTCAAATAGTAACTCTCACTAATATGACACTAGTAAGATATCTATATATATATACGCTAGCAAATTAAAAAAGACTGGGTCAAAAGTTCTGCCAAATAATCGACTTTTAAATATGTGGTACACTAAATTTATCTTCACATATTCATGACAGCTGGCTTCACTTTTGAGAGTCCCTGGGATGCAAGAACTCTTGAAATTCTTTATGCATATCCCTTCAACCCCTGCATTGGCTCCATGCATTTACTAGTCATCATTCCTGAGGAAAGAGGGAGAAGAAAATTCATTATTTTACTTATAAAGCAGGTTGGATGGGGCTTTTTAACTAATAACATCCAATTGACTAAAGTTATTATTCTGATATAAGGAAATCATAATGAGTCATTATTCTATCTAAAATGATTGTAACAATGGCCCTACCATAACAACCCATCCATTAAGAAGTAACTGTAATATCTCTTGACATAAGAGGAAAGGTGATGTAGAACTTAGTACTTTTTCTAATAAATAATGAATATGCCTCAACACTTTGTCTGAAATACAGGTAACTTATATAAAGATGCACTTACACAACATACATTTAGAGCAGAGAAAAAAAAAATATGTAAAATATTATATGGCCTACAATATTAATGAGATGATACAAGATATTTGTAAGTAACACAAAAACTGGTAAATGTTTTCAAGAAACCTACAATATATATACGTACGTGTGTGTGTGTGTGTGTGTGTGTGTGTGTGTGTGTGTGTGTGTGTGTGTGTGTGTGTGTGTGTGTGTGTGTGTGTGTGTGTGTGTGTGTGTGTGTGTGTGTGTGTGTGTGTGTGTGTGTGTGTGTGTGTGTGTGTGTGTGTGTGTGTGTGTGTGTGTGTGTGTGTGTGTGTGTGTGTGTGTTTGTGTTTGTGTTTGTTTGCTTGTTTATTGTTGCTCATGAGAAAACATCTGGTAATTTACAAAACTATATATACTGATGTCAGAAACTAAGGATACTTAAATGGGAATCTAAAGATAAACCACGATAGAAAAGAAACAATGACATTAACTATAAACAGCATTTACTAACAAAAGGGCACAAGAATTTCTCTTCCTCGTTGCCGATAACGCTTAGCAAGATTTTTTCCCCCTTCACAATGCGAGTTTTACGTGACCTCTCTATAGTGTGTAATCTTGCACCGAATTAAACTAGGTGAATACATCTGTTCTTCAACGAACAATATATGCTCCGGTAAACCCAAGAAATTTATCATACGTACAGCGGATGTGGCAACCACTGTCAGAACGTATCAAAACGTATGGTTCTTTTAACATCACAAGAAACACTATTCCCAAGCTTCACCGTACGTCGAATACATACTCACTCTAGTAAAAGATGAATCTCTGATATTCTCCACAGGAATAAGTCGCTTTCGGACTCTAACAACCTCGGTAAAGACACAGCAAAATGAGATCCGTGACTCAAGCAACGAACATGGCCGACAGCTGACTGCGCCTACTATCTCCCTCATGCGTATCTGCGCAAGAATACACCAATTCCGGTTTTAACTCCACACTCCACCAATAACAGTCTGATGTCAAGTTTATAAGTTTATTCTATGGAGAGTGTATGAAAACTGTTTGAGTTTTGCAACACTTATACCCCTGTCATTGCGAAATTACGACACTTTAAATTCTCGGAAAACAGCGAGTTTGGCAATGAGTGAACGTTGCCAATTAGTTTTTATAACAATGTTTATTTTGATTCATCCTTCTGTATTTAGTTATGCATATATTTTTGTTATCTATTTCTACTTAGTTCATTCTGTAAAACATGAAAAAAATACCCTTACGTGAATTTAAGGGACTAAAGGAAAGAAAATTCAAGTTTGGAAACATCTTCGTTGCCAGTTACTTTTTTTCCTCCAAGGTCATGGAGATTTCTGGACGTTAATTCTAGGCTTGCCTTATTTGTGTCTGAAACTCAACCAGTATGATGTCGGTTACGTAAATAAAAGATAAAATATTGTCATTCATATTTCCTCCTCGATCCGGCTATAGCAGTTCTAAAAACACCATTAGTCATTTTCTTACTGGAAACAATATTGTGCATTTTGTTACTCCCAATAACTTAAATGTATTTTCCTCATTTTATTGAAGAATAGATGATACACTAATAAACTGCACCTTTCGGTTCCTAGTATATTTTCTAAATATATATGCATAACGAAGCGTTATAAATACTGACGTCACTTCTCACGTCATGTGACGTAGAACTGGATATGGAAGTAAAACTTTATTTGTATGTAGTCAACTGTTTATTAGTATATTGAGTATATACTTAATACTCATGCATGCAAACAAACACAAAATAATTGACACTCAACCCTTGTTCCTGTTCCTGTATCCGAATTCACATATTCACATTCACTAACTCCGTATCTATTGCAATAACTGTGTCAGAAACCCGTGCTCATTAATGGGGTGTATTAATAGGTGCGTGTATGAAAGGATGAATTACCACTTAACACATTAAACATGGGCAGTTTTACATATAATATATACAATTTCTGTTGAATTTTCGGTTATCACTTGTATCCCTCTTCCATCTTACCAGCTACAATTTATAACTACCCACAAAGTTGCAAATCTTAAATGAATGCTTCACTATGCACCTTGCAGATCAGCTTCTAACCCTTAGCACCAGACATTGCTAAAACGTCACAATAAAAGCACTTACAAGTCACAGGCAAAAATAGCTTCAACAGGCAAGAGCGCGCACTTCCCGCCCAACGTGTGGGGGAATACTGACTTGAGAAGGCAATGCATGACCTTTTAACCCAACACCATATCATGTCATTTACATTTAGAAGTGCATTTCACTCTCGCTCTTTATTTTCATATGTGCGTGTTAGTTTCTCCGTATAATTAGTTATCTACAATTACGGAATACACGTACCCGTAGTTGCAGCGCATGTAATTAATTTATCGTATATTTTCCTATTTCACATTCCTCACTGGCGCCTGTTAGTCGGCGTCAGATTGTCATAATCTTATCTCAGAGACTTATCTCGAGACTTAGATTAATGTAGACCGGACTGATAACTGATGGTTCTATCTATCTGTCTGTCTATCTGTCTATATCTATATCTATGCACATGAACATACCTTTTATATATATGTATATATACACATATATATTTGTATATTTGTATATGTATATATATATATATATATATATATATATATATATATA
>BOPN01009229.1:30000-34993 GCA_017312705.2 Penaeus japonicus | reverse complement strand
AGAGAGAGAGAGAGAGAGAGAGACAGAGAGAGAGAGAGAGAGAGAGAGAGAGAGAGAGAGAGAGAGAGAGAGAGAGAGAGAGAAAGAGAGCGAGCGAGAAAGAGATAGAGAGAAACCTAGAGAAAGAGAGAGAGAGAAAGAGCGAGCGAGCGAGAGAGAGAGAGAGAGAAGTAGAAACCAAGAGAGAAAGAGCGAGAGAGAGAGACACACAGAAAGAGAGAAATGAAGGGGATTTAGTCTGCGTTCACATAAGTATCAGTGACGTCAGTGCGCGAGTAGATATTCGTTCGGAGTAAAGTATCTTTTCATCCGATGGGAGCGGATCACGCGAGGTATAGAGAGGGAGAGAGAGAGAGAGGGAGAGGGAGAGAGGGAGAAAGAGAGGGAGGGAGGGAGGGAGGGAGAGGGAAAGAGGGAGAAAGAGAGGGAGGGAGGGAGGGAGGGAAGAGAGAAAGAGAGAGAGGGAAAGAAGGAGGGAGAGAGGGAGAGAGAGAGAGAGAGGGAGAGAAAGAGAGCAAGAGAGAAAGAGCGAGACTAAGAGAGCGAGAGCGAAAGAGAAACGAATGAGAGAGAAAGAGAGCGAGAGAAAAAACAAACGAGATTGAAAGAGAAAGCGTACGAGAGACAAAGAGAGCGAGAGAGAAAACGAACGAGAGAGAACGAGAGAGTGAGAGAAAGAGTGAGAATTAGAGAACGAGAGCGAGAGTGAAAGCGTACGAGAGAGCGAGAGAAAGAGCGGAAATAAGAAAACGAGAGCAAGAGAGAAAGCGAAAGAGAGAGAACGAGAGAGTAAGAGAAAGAGCGAGAATAAGAGAACGAGAGCGAGAGTGAAAGTGAACGAGAGAGCGAGAGAAAGAGCGGAAATAAGAAAACGAGAGCAAGAGAGAAAGCGAAAGAGAGAGAACGAGAGAGTGAGAGAAAGAGCGAGAATAAGAGAGTGAGAGTAAAAGAAAAAGCGAACAAGAGAGAACAAGAGACCGAGAGCGAAAGAGAAAGCAAACGAGAGAGAACGAGAGCGAGAGAAAGAGCGAGAATAAGAGAGCGAGAGCGAAAGAGAAAGCTAACGAGAGAGAAAGAGCGAGAATAGGGGAACGAGAGAACGAGAGAAAGCGAACGAGAAAGAACGAGAGAAAGCGAGAGAAAGAGCGAAAATAAGAGAACGAGAGCAAGAGAGAAAGCGAACGAGAGAGAGCGAGCATAAGAGAACGAGAACGAGAATAAGAGAACGAGAGCGAGAACAAGAGAACGAGAACGAGAGAACGAGAGAGAACGAGAGAGAACGAGAGCAAGAGAGAGAGCGAACGAGAAATCGAACGAGAGAGAGCGAGAGAACGAGAGAAATCGAACGAGAGAGAGCGAGAATGAGAGAACGAGAACGAGAGAGAGCGAGAGAACGAGAAATCGAACGAGAGAAAGAGCGAGAATAAGAGAACGAGAGCGTGAATAAGCTTCAGCGAAATATATTCACCGCCACGAGTTCGGAATCAGAGACCATTTCTTAGGCTCACAACCCGGCAATCCTGTCAATCTCCCTTTCCTTCGTTTCCTTTTATTCTTTTTTCCCCTTTTTTCCCCTTTTTCTTGTTTGTTCTTTTGTGGCTATTTCTGATCCTCTCGTGCGTTTTTTTTTTGTCTTGTTTTTGTGGTGTTTTTTGTTTTTTCTTCTTCTTTCTGCATCTGTCTGTCTGTCTCTCTCTTTCCCTCTGTCTCTCTCTCTCACACTCTCCCTCTCTCCCTCCATCTCTCTCTGTGTCTCTCTCTCTTTCTCACACACACACACACACACACACTCTCTCTCTCCATCTCTCTCTCTCTCTCTCTCTCTGTGTCTCTCTATATCTCTCTCACACTCTTCCTCTGTCTATCTCTCTCTCTTTCTCACTCTATCTCTCTCTCTCTCTCTCTTTCTCACTCTGTCTCTCTCTCTCTCTCTTTCTCACTCTGTCTCTCTCTCTCTCTCTTTCTCACTCTGTCTCTCTCTCTCTCTCTCTCTCTCTCTCTCTCTCTCTCTCTTTCTCTCTCTCTCTCTCTCTCTCTCTCTCTCTCTCTCTCTCTATCTCTCTCTTTCTATCTATCCATCTCGTTGTTCAATAATTTTTATCCTTTGCCTATCCCCTTCTCCCCCTTCCTTATCCTCTCATTTCTTCATTCCCTTTTTTATTCTTCATTCTCTCCCTATATACATTTTCTTTTTTTCTTTCTTTCTCATCTACTTACATCTTTCGTTGTTCTTTGTTTTCCCTCTTCCCCTTCTTTATCTTTGTATGCGTTCATCTCCCTTTCGCTTTTCTTTTCCCTATCACTTTAGTTCTTTTTTTTTCTTCTCCTCTACTTACGGATTTATTCCCCCTTTTCATTCTTCTTCTTTTCCCTATTCCTTCTTTTCTCATCTAGTCTTTTTTCTTTATTTTCATTCTTCATTCTTTCACTATCCCTTTCGTTCTTTTTTATCTTCTTTATCTACTTTTCCTATCTACTTTTAATGCCCCTTTTCATTCTTTATTCTTTCCTTATTCATTTCGTTACTTTTTTTTTAATCTACTCTTTATCTCCTTTTTTATTCTCCATTTTTTCCCTTATCCCTGTTTGGCTCCCCTCTTCCTCTACTCATCCAACCTTTCTTTATCCACTTTCCTCCCCCCTCCTTCCCCTTCTCCCCTCTCACCTCCCTCCCACATCCTCCTCTCTCCCTCCACCTCCCCCACCCCATCCCCCTCCTCTCCCCTTTCACCTCCCACCCCATCCCCTCTCTCCCCCACCTCCCCCACCCCATCCTCTCTCCCCTCTCCCTCCCCACATCCTCCTCTCCCCTCTCACCTCCCTCCCACATCCTCCTCTCCCCCACCCCATCCCCTCTCCCTCTCACCTCCCTCCCACATCCCCTCTCCTCTCCCACCCCATCCCCACCCCACTCCATCCCTCTCCCCTCTCACCTCCCTCCCACAACTCCCCCCTCTCCTCCCCTCCCCCTCCCCCCCCTACAACCCTCCCCTCCCCTCCTTTTCCTCAACGCACTCGAAGCCAAGGCAGTTTAACGAGACAGTCAGCTCTCAAAAAAAAAAAAGGGAAAGTGTGTTTGTCCCGCCGCATCCAAAGCAAACAAGTTTAGCTTCTACTTTCGTAAGACGTCGGTAGTCGGGCCGAGCTGTCCTAAACCTACACTAGGCGGGTCCAATAACATTGCAAATTCATCGGATTTCTTCTTCTTTCTTTTCTTTTTTTGTGTATTTTTTCGTTTTTTTTTTTTTTTTTTTTTTTTGAGGTTGGTGTGTGTGTGTGTGTGTGTGTGTGGGGGGGGGGGTTATGGAGGGAGATATCTCTGTTTGGGTATTCCTTTTTCGTGTTTTTTTTTTTTATGTTTGTATGCGAAGAAATTATAACAATTATTGGTTAAAGTTTACTATCGTTCTCTCTCTCTTTCTCTATCTATTTATCTATTTCTCTACTTGGGAGCTTCTATTATTACTGGGGTACGTGGGTATTGTATTTTTTCATCTTTCTTTCTACTCTCTTTCTCTCTCTTTGTCTCTATCCCTCCTTCCTCCCCCTCTCTCTTTCTCTCTCTCTCTGTCCCTAACCTCTCTCTCTTTCTTTCTCTCTGTCCCTAACCTCTCTCTTTCTTTCTCTCTGTCCCTAACCCCTCTCTTCTCTCTCTCTCTGTCCCTCCCTCCTGCCTCCTTCTCTTCTCTCACTGTCCTCCCTCGGTCCCTCCCTCCTTCTCTCTCTCTCTCTCTCTATCCCTCCCTCCCTCCCTGCCTCCTGTCTCTCCTCTCTATCCCCTCTCCCCTGCTCTCTCTGTCCCTCCCTCTCCCTCCGCTCCCCCTCATACGGTATCTTCACCTCACGAGCAAAAGACATCCCTTTTAGAATAAGTATGTGTATTATTTTATATTGTAGCGGGAGTCCTCAGTCCAAGGATATATAACCCTTCGAGTGCTTTTGGGCCGAATACCATCTGCTTTCGGCCTCCGGTTCTCCGCCTCGGTAACGACCCTTTGTTCTTTTTTATCGTAATGATTTGTCTTCGGTGTTGGCCTCAAGACACTAGCGCTGGTCCTCTCGATGCCCTGCTCGCAACGGCTTGCAACGGCTTGCAACGGCAGCTGCAATCTCCTTCGTCTTCGTCGGGGTGCTAGTTTTTTTTTTCTCTTTCCTTCCTCCTTCTTCCTCTTCCTCCTCCTCCTCCTCTTCTTCGCGTCTGGGAGTCTGAGGTATGTGCGTCTCAAAGGCCTTCTTCACTCCTCCCAGAAGGGCCGAGCCTCCCGCCGCCATCAGGCAGTGCAACATTGCAAGCGGCACGAGTGATGCAAGGCCAGGAAGAAGCGGCCGAAACGCTATCGACGAGAATCCGGAATTTGACTCGCGATTTCGCCTTCGCTGTTTACTGCGTTTCCTTCGCCGGAAGCGGGGAGGAGGAGGGGGGAGGGAGGGAAGAAAGGGGGGTTGGGTGGGTGAGAGACAGACAGAGAGAGAGAGAGAGAGAAAGAGAGAGAGAGAGAGAGAGAGGGGGGGATGAAAAAGGGGGGATTGGAAGGGAGGGAGTGGGGCGAAAGGGGGTTTGGGTGGGTGAGAGACAGAGAGAGAGAAAAAAAGATAAAGAGAACGAGAGAAAGCGAGAGAGAGAGAGAGAGAGGATGAAAAAGGGGGATTGGGAAGGAGGGAGAGGGAGCCGGAAGTTGGGTGGGTGAGAGACAGAGAGAGAGGGGGGGAGAGGGAAGAGAGAGAGAGCGAGAGGAAGCGAGAGAGAGAGAGAGAGAGAGGAGGGAACTAGAGAGAGACTAGAAAAAGACCCCTTTTCTCCTTCTGTTCCTTGCATCACTTATAGTCCTAGAAATTTCCCCTCCCCCTCTCTCTCTTTCTATTTATTATCGTTGCCATCATCTCTTCTCTCCCCTCTCCTCTCCTCTCTCTCTCTCTCTCTCTCTCTCTCTCTCTCTCTCTATATATATATATATATATATATATATATATATATATATATATATATCCTATC
>BOPN01009229.1:25000-27500 GCA_017312705.2 Penaeus japonicus | reverse complement strand
AGCTCCTGGACTCAAAGTTTCGAGTCTGACCAAAGAATCTCTATAACAGGTGTCGAGGGCGGACGAAAAGGGGTTCACTCGAGTCGCCAAGAGTGATAAACGAATCATGAATCGGGCGGGGGAAAGTCGGGGCGATATTTCTTGACTGACAATTTCCTTGACTGACAATTTCCTTGACTGATGGTTTCCTTTATATTGATGGTTTTCTTTACTGACGGTTGTCTTAGCTGATGTTTTTTTTTTTTTAATTATTATTATTGTCCTTTTTTTGACTGACACATTTCCTGATTGGCAGTTTCTTGACTGACAATCTTCTAGACTGACAACTTTCCTTGCTCGACAAGTTTCTCGGCTGACAATTTCTTGACTGACAATTTCTTGACTGACAATTTCTTGACTGACAATTTCTTGACTGACAATTTCTTGACTGACAATTTCTTGACTGACAATTTCTTGACTGACAATTTCTTGACTGACAATTTCTTGACTGATCTTAATAAGTACACGTCGCTGGTAAGGAATTCCAATCATTGTTTTACCTTAGAATCACAAAGCCGGATAGTTTCGAGTCCAATGAATGCAATATAATGTTATTGGAACCGGCGGGTGTAGGTTTAGGACAGCTAGGCTATGCATCTTTCGAAAGTAGAAGCAAAACTTGTTTGCTTTGAATGCAGGGGGACAAAGACTTTTATTTTATTTTATTTTTTTTTGAGTTGACTGTCTCGTTAAACTTGTCTTGACTTCGAGTACACGCATGCTTTCATTTCCTTTTAACTTTTTTTTTTCTTCTTTTCTTTCTTCTTTCTTCTTACCTCCTTCTTTTCGCTTTGTCCTATTCCTTTCCATCTCCCTCTCTTCTTTCCTAGGTTTTACTGCTTCTTTTTTCTTCCCGTCTCCTCTTTTTTCTCAATTCTTTTTTCTTTCACCTAATCATTTTCCTTCTTACATTTTTGTTACTTCTCCTTCTCCTTCCAATATTTTTCTCCTTTTCCTACCTCTCCTCCTACCTTTTTCTCCGCTTTTTCTTTTCCTGATTCTCTTCCCACCTCCTTCCCCCATTTTCCTTTTCCTCCCTTTCCTTCCCATCTTCTTCTCACCTTATACTTCCTTCCCATCTCCTCTTTCTTCCTCTTCTCCTTCGCCGTTTTCGAATCGTAATGAATCCTAAACGAGTCATGAATCATGTATACGTAAAAAAAAAAAAAAAAAAAAAAAAAAAAAATATATATATATATATACACATTCCTCTGAATTATTATCAGATAATGACGTACATGATAAAGAATTAAAGAATGATTTAAAGGATACATACATCATTTCCTATTGGATTATCGAAGTTTTGAGGCCAGGATTCGGATATCCTTCGAGAACCGAGACTTCGAATCTTTTGGCTCGAATCGTCTCGACTCCTGGCGCTTTGTCTCCCGAGCAGTGCCGGTACGTTGGTTCTTTTTTGGAAATCCCAAGAATGACTCGAGATATCTCTCTTACTTCTTTATTTCTTGGTATATGTAATTGGTATTTTTATTTCTTGATATCTTTTATGGTATTTGTTTCTTGGTATATGTTATTGGTGTTTTTATTTTTTGATAGTTTTATGGTATTTATTTCTTGATATATGTTATTGGTGTTTTTATTTCTTGATATTTTTTTATGGTATTTATTATTTTATATGTTTTATGATGTTTATTTGTTGATATTGTCTTTAATATCTTGTGAATATCTTTTTACGATGGAGGAGGTGGAGGTAATGAGGATAATAATAATGATAACAGTAATGATAACAATAATGATAATAATAACGATAAAAGCAATAATAATAATAATGATAACAAGTAATGATAACCACAATGATATTCCTAATTAGCATAACAG
The DNA here is from genome assembly GCA_017312705.2 of Penaeus japonicus. Taxonomy (NCBI): domain Eukaryota; kingdom Metazoa; phylum Arthropoda; class Malacostraca; order Decapoda; family Penaeidae; genus Penaeus; species Penaeus japonicus. The sequence continues at coordinate 25,622 of BOPN01009229.1, read as the reverse complement.
CACTAAAACATAGAAACAATAATGGTGGAAAAAGGAGAACTAAAATTTTACAACGAAATGAAAATCCCGATAAAAACTCGGGTTATGCTTTCCTTCTTCAGCTGATATAATCTTTTCGAAAAGTTACTGTAATATTTTTGTCTCGGATTTTGCTTTGGGCAGATTTTGCAGAGAGAGAGAGGGGGGGGGGAGAGAGAGAGAGAGAGGGGGGGAGAGAGAGATAGAGAGAGAGAGAGAGAGAGAGAGAGAGAGAGAGAGAAAGAGAGAGAGAGAGAGAGAGAGTGAGAAGGAGAGAGGGAGTGAGAGAGAGAGAGGGAGAAAGAGAGAGAGAAAGTAAGAAAGAAAGAAAGAAAGACAGAGAAAATAAGAGATTGAGAAAGAGAGAGTACAAAAGAAAGAACGAGATCCAGACAGAGAGACAAACAAACAAACAGACATACAGACAGATAATTAAGCAGAAAGAGAAACACTTCAACTACAAAACAATCTCCAAAGCAAAGAACACATTCCACAGCACACACAACAGACTCACAAAGGCCTTCAACCGAACTCGATTCCAAAGTAAACTAATGGGTGATCTGAAGAAACAAAAATCTTGTAAATATTAAACAACTCGGACCCC